>BQNB010004148.1:0-109698 GCA_026074375.1 Tanacetum coccineum | reverse complement strand
AATTTTTAGAATATACCAAAAAGCCTATATGTTGTGATATTAAGTAACTACATTGGTTAGTTAACCCCCATATAACCCTTTTCTTACTTCCACTATAAGAGTAAGATACCCCTATAAAAACCTGTTGAGCCATTCCTGTTTATCACCAAAATGTTTATTTTGTTACACTTTAGCATACCCTGTAGATTAAGCCAATTAATCAAAGTTGCTAGTTGCTTTTGTGTAAAGTTTTGTAGTTCCTCTGTCAAAGTGAAAATTTCTATCTCTGGTTAGGTCGGGAAATTGCACAATGCAATGGGAATGTAAAAGTATGTAGCTCATATATTTTGCTACTTTCGCAATTATGTTTCATGTCCGAAGATGAAGTGTTTAAAGGAAGATTATCTGGATGAATTATGATGGTGAAAATGGTGAAATTGCACCGAGATTCGTATTATATTGTTATGTTGTTAAAAAAATATAAAACCGCAACAAAAAAGAATGAAGATAGTCGGTTCATTAAGCTTAAACCGATAAATTACTTGGAGGACTGATTATTCGTTGATGTAGATCAACGATGTATAGTTTTGTCTAAAAGTGGTCGATATCACCACTTGTCTTGTAAAAGTACGGATAAGTATGGATGATTGGGAAGTTACCGTTATAAGAACGCCCACTTAGGTTGTCTTTGTCATTCTATGATCGAGACGTTTGTGTATATATTTCTAAGTCTTTATCTTAGGAACGGTCAGGAAAGTTACTAGCAACTATATACCTTATTTGTTCAAGCTTAATCTATTTGTTTTGTGAATTTTATTTAACAACAATTTATTTCCCTTTCCTAACAACTAACCTTAGGATTTACTCGAATGAGGATGAGATCGAATCATGCATGTCTATTCTGTCGTTACGGCCATGTATGTATGATTCAGCCACCTTGTTGGTTTATTACTTTTGGCAAAAGTTAGAAGATCTGTTCCCTAAATCACTCTACTATTCCTACTCTTTAGCTTATTCAAGTTAAGGTTTGAATGCAGTCATATATGTCTATCCCATCGTTATAGGTGTGTACGTATGGTCTTTGTCACCTATTGTGGAATATTGATATCGTTAAAGTCTGGATAGAGTGATCCAACCCATTAAGCCTATTAACCCAATTTACCTTTTGAACTTGTTACTCTTTAGCTCTAGTGCTAGAGATATGTATCATTGCCAAGCATATGATAGAAAACTAATCATGATCGAGCAAATGAGCATACCTATTAAATGTTACCACCTAGATTAGTTAAGTGATATGAGTGTTTTCATTTCCTATATTTTGCGAGGTGCTTGGTTTTGTATACGTGAATAAATGAATGAATGCTTAAAGGAAAAATCCTTAACTTTGGTTGGGATACATTTTCAATAAATTTCTAGAGTCTACTTGAGGACGAGTAGGATTCAAGTAGGGGGATATTTGATGACCTCAAATAACGTTACTTTTATAGCATCATTTATCCCAAGTAAATTACTTACTTTTATATAATTATTGCAAGAATTGTTACTTATTTGCTTAAAGTTGTTAATGGCTGTAATTATGGAGTACATTGTGAAGACAAGCTAAAAGGTGCACATTTTGGAGCTTAAATGATGATATTTAAAGATTGCTTATTTCTGACTACATACGTCGTATCAAGCAAAGAAGATACGGCGTATCAGCACCTGGACTTCACAAGAAAACGCGTATGTTCAAGATCCAATATGGCATATCCTGCTGATTACATACACCGTATCCAGCTGGCCAAACAATC
Organism: Tanacetum coccineum; assembly: GCA_026074375.1. Lineage (NCBI taxonomy): Eukaryota > Viridiplantae > Streptophyta > Magnoliopsida > Asterales > Asteraceae > Tanacetum > Tanacetum coccineum. The sequence goes on along the minus strand of BQNB010004148.1, from coordinate 107,929 downwards.
AAAGATTTTACAATAAATGTGATTGAACACAGTTATTACTGATTGATTGTGAACGTGGTGTGCACTCCAAGGAATTCACCCCAATACGCAGTATTAACCTTACCCAATACGGCGTATTAGCTTGTTTCCAAAGCCTATAAATAGAAAACTTAAAAACAAGTTTTCAGGGTGCTTAATCATATTGATGTGTGATAAAACACACATCATTTATAACCCGAAAAACATTATTAATCAGACTAAAAATGCTAAAATATGGATAATTATCGTGCAAATATGTTTGGTTGGTATTTTTAAGTCTTGCAGGTACTATGGATTGAAAACAAAGCAAAAACGGGTATTTTCGGGTTCGTTTCAATCAAGAGTGCTTAATATTCAAGATCAAGACAAAGTCGTGAAAATTCCCCCAACATGCCATTGGAAAGAGCGCAAAATTAAGAGTCTAATGGTGCCCTTGGATCTTATTAGGCCAGCCCAAATATTAACTAGCCCAATACAAGCCCACTTATTATTTTTTGAGACTTAAATTAAATAAAAGAGTTGAAGATGGTGACGTCATGGGCATGTGCCCCAAAATTAAATCCCTCTTTGTCACATGCCTCTCAACTATTGGTTTTAGCAAATTAAAAACGTCCACGTGGCCTCCCTTTAATTCTATCAATTGTTACAAGGTTGAGAAATTTAAAATAAGAATGCGTTTTATAAAGATAAGCAGGACACGTAAAAGCACTTTAATGGTGGATCCGGCTAACGCAACGAGGTTTCAGCCAATCATTGGCATTTATGACGCGTCTAATGGAAATGACTCTCTTCCCCCTGCTTTATGTACTAAAAGACGCGTTTTCTCCTGAAATGATGATTATGCCCTCCACTCATTTATACTATTTATGAAACGCACGCACAACTCATTTTGGAGTAGTAGATTTTAGTGTTAGAAAATTAGCTTAGTGTAGTTTTTAGTTTAGTTTTTGCTTATTTCCAATTTTTAGCTTATTTTAGTTTAGAAGTAGCTTATCATAGCTTAATGTATTGCTATTCATCAGCTTATTTCAGCTTATTGTAACAAAGATTTGTGGCTTATTAATAATAAAGGTGGTTTGAAGTTGTTAGCTTATTGTCTCATTTTTTTTATCTTTTTCTCTTCTTAGCTTATTGTCAAATAAGCTATTTAGAGGTCTCCTTTTCTGAGCTTATTTTATGATATAAATAGGCTCTTTTATAGCTTATTCATTTTGATTTGAGCTTATATGGTTTGCAAAAGTGATTCGGTTTAAGCTTATTGGTTTGTTAAGGTTGCGGATAAGCTTCTAAGTGCTTATTCATCTTATAGTTTCAGTTTAAGTTAAGCTTATAATCTCGGATTGTTTCTTCTTTAGTTTAAAACTCATTTAGTTATTAGATCTTATTTAGATCCAATTTTTAAGCGCTTATCTTCTAAAGTTTGTTTTCAAACTAGCTTTTTAATCTTTTTAGTTTCATTCGATCATGCTTGTAGTGCTTATTTAGCTTTAGAATTTGTTTTCTTATTTGATGTCTTAGAGCTTATCGATTAGTGGATCGTGTTTAAAGTTTAAATCTTGGTTTTAAAGTTGTCATAAAGTGCTTATTCGATTAGGTGTTTTGTTATAGCTTATCTGAAGTTTTGGCTTCTTGACTGTTGTTTATTGAGATTGAATTGAGGTAACTTAATCTTGTAGCAAAAGAATTCTTACAAAGCTTAAAATTTACTTTCTTATTTGGATGTTTAAACTGGGCTTCTATTGGGATCCGTTTCGTTAGTAGATTTGTTTGGGCCATGTTTTGGGCCTCGACTTTATAGTTCAGGCTGCTTTTGGATTGTAGAAATTAGGGCCTCGTTAGTTTAAATTGGGCCACGATTGAACTAGTAGGCCGAGTTTTGTTTGTAATATTCGAATTGGGCATGCGTTAGTTTGCTTGTAGGGCTGTGTTTGGTTTTAGCATTTCATTCTTGGGCCTATTAGTTAAATTTCAAAATTTGTAATTGTTATAACTGTTTATATTTAACAGTTTGTTTAATATTGTTGCTTTTGGTACCGGTCTACTCATGAGGCGTGGAGCTTAAGGGTTTAATAAGCTAGATAGAATTTAAATATTTTCTTTAGCTTATTAAATCGGGTGGTTATCGTTTAATTGCGGCTCTTCAATTCGGTCCCTTTTTCTATCCTTTTTCAATACATTAGTTTAGCTTAGTATAAAATGTTTAGCTTTGCTTATTTTATCATTATGCGTAGTGAGTAGTATAAAATTCCCCCACACTAAGTCATTGCTGATCCCACACGCAATGTTTATAAAACAAGCCCGGAAATAAATAATTTTATCCCCCTTTAACTTATTACCCCTCACAATCAAACAAGAACAGAAAATGTCCATTAAAAGGTTTAAGAATCATTTAATTCGCAAACACCCCCGTTTTAACCACTTTTTAAATTAAAGATAAAAACTAAAAAAATTATAAAATTCATTTAAAAAGGCTACAACAACGGGAGTTCGTCATCCTTGATTTTTCTCAATCTCCAAACTAAGCTTAAAACGAAATTACAGTTAAATATAAGACTAGATGCTAACACTACTCATAAATGCTAATTGTTTATGCATTAGCCACTTTTTGCTCCCTTATTCTTAAATCCTCTAAAGATTTTATTATTATTATTGATGACAAATAAATTATGTCCTTATTTTTATAAAGAAAACCCGGTTTAGACCATAATTAGTTTGAAATCATTTCCTAAAGAGACGATATGGTGAGAATAAGGTCCACATTAAGGTTCTAATTTCGCATGATTTAGGGGTTATCCTTTTAATTTCATCTGAAACAACTCAACTACGAGTCCAGAGACGGAGGCTTTATTTAGATAACTCCGAAGTCGAAATTTGGCTTTATTATTATTATTATTATTGCAACATTATTAAACATCGGTCCTTTAAACAACTGCCACATCGGTATGCGAGCCGACCATGGTCTAGGAGTCTTATTTCGACCTCGGTAATTTCCTCGACCTTTTTGAAGGCTGCAACATCGGCAGCGAACCGACCATATGCAACATACTTTTATCAGCCTCGGATTATTATTCTCAACATAGTGCAATTCTATTTGAAGACTCCACATCGGCACAGCAAAGAAACCGACCCGAAAAGACATATAAACTTTATCAGCCCCACCGGTTTTGTCATTATTATTATTATTACCTCCACCCTTTAAACGACTGTCACATCGGTATGCGAGCCGACCATGATCCAGAAGTCTTATTTTGGCTTCGGTTTATTACATTATTATTATTATTAGCCAAATTTCAAGTCCTGTGGTCTTTTAACTACCTAGACAACGGTAGCGAGCCGTCAAGAATCGGTAGCCTATTTCCCCACAACACTAACAAAACCTCGATGTGTACTTTACTTTCACCAGAAGGAATCTCTACGAAGGGATCTAAACTAAGAATCGCAAAAACCAAAGTAACTTTATTTATTTAACAATTATATAACCTTTATTAAGCTGGTGGGAGCAAAAAGCCACAATTAACCTTTATGAGCTCTAAAGAGACCCAACTACTCCACGCTTAGCATCTAACTTATATTTAACTCTATCATTTTTCGTTCTTTGCAAAAAATTTAAAGTTAAGGAAACGCTTAGTCTCGAAAGCTAAGGGGAAAACTAGAGTTTAAAACTCGGTCAAGTCAAAAAGCTACCTAATTCTACGGGCCTACTTATTTCTATATTTTTATATTTTCATCATTTTTTTTTCTCATCAATTTTTTTAATACTTAAATACCTAATAAACAATAAAATTTTAAATTTTTTGTCAAAACGGAGTTGCGTGGGAATACAAATAGGCACATGTATGATCAAATTTTGATAGAAATCCCCCCCACACTTAGAATGGAACATTGGCCTCAATGTTAAAAAATATCGGGTTTTACCCCCACACTTAGGAACGAAAAATGCAAATGCAAAAAAATTCCAAGTGTGAAAGCGGAAACAAATATATATATATATATATATATATATATATATATATATATATATATATATATATATGTGTGTGTGTGTGTGTGTGTGTGTGTGTGTGTGTGTGATTAGGATTGAGGATTCCAAAATAAGCAGAAGATCGAAGACCGGATGATTGGAGGATTGAAAACAAGCACGGGTCTTTATGATATTAAGGAATCCTACAAAAACAGTACCACACATCAAAGAAAGAAGCACGCCTCCACACGTGGGCTATAAAATCACACACTTATTTATTAAGAAAAATAGAAAGAAGAAAAGACACGGGTTGCCTCCCGAGAAGCGCTTGTTTTTGTACAAGTCTCTAGCTTGACTCTCCCCATATCATCGTGATATTAGGGATGAAACATGTGGAAGAGCAAATCTCTATCGGACTTTCATTCAAGATGTTTAGATAAACATTGAAGCACATGAAAGTTCCACTCCGATGAGATACCACCGGCTCAAGAGAATAGCAACTAAAAACGGAGATGCCGGGGTCAAAGATAGTATCTTCACTCCCAGAGGAGATAAAAAGAGAAGAATCCATAGAATAAGTGAGACAAGGAAGAAAGATTCTGATAACAAATGCAAGGGAAAAATAATGGCGATCTTCAAAGGGTAACCTCACATATGTTGGAGAAAATTTTTTCTCCCAAATCCCAGGGTCGAAAACTTTTACCATACTCTTCAAATCATTATCAGGTCCATCCTTTAAGCTTCTTGGGTTATGATCTAAAAATACCTCAGGAGGGAGATAAGGGATAGTGTCATTATTAAGCAAACTCTCAAGATAGATTATATCTCCCTCCGAATCATGATAACCGTCCTCAATATCCGTGGAAACATCAATATCTAGAAAAGCATCGATTGTAACACCCCCAAATTGGGTCGCAGCGGAATAAGGGTCTAGGGCGTGTTACTTCATAGATCAATAACACAAGATATATATAGAATGACCAAAAAGTCATTTAAAACCGATACATTGATTTAACAAAGTATTCATTACATAAGCCCGAAGCTTCACTTGTTCACTTGTTCAAAATACAAAGATTTCTAGCCCATAACAGATATACAAAATGTGATGCGACAAAATCTTTAATGCATGATATCCAAATCAAAACCACCAATGTATCTCTTGCACCTCGTGCTTATTGACCTCCTGAAAAACATTGCTTTAAAACGTCAACAATAATGTTGGTGAATTCATAGGTTTGATAAATCGTATATTATAGGACCACAAGAGTTCTCAAGTGAATGATAATGCAACAGATGCACACATCATATAAATGTAATTACGTTGCCCTAAGCTCATGACACTGAAGCTCTACATAAATGAATACCATATAAATGGCCTACATTGCCCGTGATGATGTTCTAACCCGCAACATCCTATGCTCGACATGGTATACGTTCGTTTGTCCAGCGATAGCTAATCACTCGAACGGGGATGTCAATCCCAATAGATCTATTCATAACATTCGCGCTCACAATCCAGTAACTGACAGTTCATGATAATGGGCTTAACTAGGGTTATTGCTACTTAGGCAACACGTAATTATAATGTAAAACTTATCCACTTGTGTCCAATTATAAACCAGTGCATGTTTCTCACCCCAAAAAATTATAAAACAAATCATGTAAAACGTGGGGCTATGAACTCACCTTGAGTGAGCGAAGATCAAGTGTATCACAGAAAATGCGTCATGGTAATGATCGAGTGCAACCTAATCCAATATAGATCGTATAAGTACTAATCACATTGGGTAACTACTACCATATATAATTCTATATAGCTAATCACCATCTAATTGTTTTAGTGAAATCATATTTATAAAGTTAAAACGTTTATAAATATACCTTTGGTAAAAATGACATAACTTTCACGTTTCAAGTCCGTTTCTTGCGTTTCTTATCTCCACGCTTTCGTATTAAGACGACGTATCAAAATATGACATTTTTGTATTTCAAGTCCTCTGATGAATAGTGATTTTTACTATTCATACAAGTTATAAACTTATTTTTATAACTTTAATTAACGTAAAACCCGTAAATGTCGTATTTTATTCGTTATAGCTCCGTTTTTAGAGATTCTTTCGAGTACGTCTTCGTTATTGAAAGTTGTATCAATTTATTAATATTTTCAAAAAATATGTTTCTATCATGAATAGTAAATTTTACTGTTCGTAGTTTATAAAATTACTTTTATAAACTTTAATTATCGTATACGCCGTATTTTATTCGTTTTAGCTCCGTTTTTAGTAATACTTTCGAGCACGATCTCGTAATTGAAAGTTCTATTTATTTATAAGATTTACAAAAACAAATGTTCCTGATATGAACAGTAACTTTTATAAAAATAGTTTTATAAAAGTATTTTTATACATTTTAAGTATATAAACTCGCGTAATTCATAACTTCTTCGTTTTTAATTGAAAAATTACGTTTCTTATTGTTTTGGAATCCTAAAAATATGTGTGATTTAATAAAAATACCAAACCTTCTGTTTGTAGAATTTTTATAACAAGTTTTTATAAAAATTCTTTTATAACTCCGGTTATTATCGTAAAACTCGTAAACTACGTATCTTTTTCGTTATTAATCCGTTTTTCGAGTTTCTTACCTTTTTGGAATCGTCATGAGGTGTACTATCTTTATAAAATGTAAAACCTTCTGTTTGGAATTCGAAACCAAACAGCCCTTTTTATAGCTTTTATATAATTAATTATATACTTTTGTTTTACATACTTTTCAACTAATTAAAATACCACAATTCCTTCACAAGTCTTTATATCATATGTTTTACATATAATAGTGTCCATAGGTCCATAATTGTCCAAAAATGTCCAAGAAATCACAAGATCCATTTGTGTACACACTTATTTATATAAGAACTTTCATAAGTATACTTTAACTACTAGTTTATACATGAACTTTTTATACTTTAACAAACATGATACCATACTTATAATCCCATTATATCATGATATTATCAACTACATAACATATGTAAAAGTGTTCAAAATCATAATCACAAGTAAAAACTCTTTTTACATGTTTAAAAGTCCTAAATGGTGATTTTTGTTATAAAGAACTTATATACACATAAAATGATAAATGTAAAGACATAAAGGGTTTTAGATGACCTTAATATGATGTAATATGATGAACCACAATATCTAAACCCTAGTTTAGATGATAAACCAAAGCTTGCACAACTTGAAAACCCTAATTCCAATTAGAAACCCTAATCTTGCTTTTCTTGCTTCATTACTTGTAAACCTTTAACCAACCCTTGCAAAAAACTTAAGGCATCTTAGATATGATGTAGGTATGTGTGTATAGACTTGGAAAATCAAACTTTGAATTATACAAAAGGGGTGTTTGATGCCGTGGGTTTTAAAGAGCAAAAGGGAGAGAAAAGATAAACTTTTCACCTTAGGAAATGAAGTGTATGTGTTTACTTATCTTGTTGCTAGCTTATATATGTCAAGACTTAGTCAAAGAATGCATAGAAAGTCTTTGGGACACAAAGAGGGTTTCAAGGAAGTCTTTGGTCAAAAGAATGGGAAGTATGGCTAGGCTTAATGGCAAGTGATGTACAAAAGACCAAGTGGTGAAATGTAAGATATTTCTTTTGTATCTTTCATCCCATATCCGGTTTTATATGTATATATGTGATGTTATTTTGTAAATTTTGAGTATTGGGTATAATTGTGGGTATTTGTTGAAGCGTAGAAAAGTTTTGGTGGTCCCGGGTTGTAACCCCACAAAAATCATAATAAACGCAGCGGAATACTAATGAGGTTTGGTGCTAACATCCATAATACACAGCAATAGATACAAGAGAACGACCTCTAGGTGTCGTTTGAAAAATAACATTGTTGATTTAATCAAAATCTGAATTTAATATAACATTTGTCCCATAATTGCATCACAATGAAAAGCTTGAATGTAAAGACTCCAATGCACTTCAAGAAATCCGAGCATCTAATTTACCTGAGAAAAACATGCTTAAAAGTGTCAACATTAAAGTTGGTGAGTTCATAGATTAGTTTAAATATGAATGTAAGTTTCAACAAATATATTTATCCACTGTGTCATCACAGTACCATGTAAAATGTTTATAAAATATGCACGACCCATTTTATGTCACCAAAAGTACCGATCTTATCCCGAGATTTTATAAGAATGCAATGGTTAATTTAATAAACAAAAATGTTCCAGTGTATGTATTTGTCGGGGGGGACCTTTAGTCCCAAAGTTAGATAAATACCGACATGTTATAACGTTCGTTCCCAGTGATAGCTAGTCACCCGAACGGGGGTTGTCAATCCCGAATAGATCTATTTTATATCATTCGCGTGGACATCACGCTATAATGTTCGTTACCGGCGATAGCTTAATCACCCGAACAGGGATCCACACCCGAATAGATCTATTTCATAACATTCGCGATCCACCATCCAAGTGATTTTTAAGTTCATGACGCTTTGAGACGTAGACTGTTATGTACCCAATTCCGCGGCAAGTGATACAAAGTATATTACTCTCTGTTACCGGTGTCCCCTCCTAGAACACCCATGGCAAGTATTGCTAAAATTTGTACTCACGTTACGGTGTCCCCTCCTAGTTGCACCATTCCCGAGCAGTAATTTTGATGTTATCAGTTCAATCAGCTAAGCTAATCCGTAATCTTTTCAAAGGTAATGTTTGCATTTGTGACCAAAATGTAGTAAATAATGTATCTATAGCGAGCTATGCATAATAAGTATGTAAACCTATTTGTAATCAACCAATTATGTAAATGCATTGTTAAACAAGATGTTCTCACCCAAAAAAATATATGTTAACTAGAAAAATTGGGGCTTAAAACTCACAAAATATCTTAAAACAATCACATTGTTATAAGATAATCCGTAGTAGAACAGTATAGAATTTTGTAGACAAGCATGTATCCCCCTCGCGGGTTATAAAACTTCAAAGATTGAAAAGCGAGGGCTATGAACTCAATTGATTAAAGACCACGATCAATTAATCCAATTAAATCACAACTGGGGAACTGCAATGAATCTCGACACTGAAATATAATTATGTCGTTCGATTTATAACACGTAATAAATACGGACCAACGATTTGCGTACATCATTACCACGAAATCATACCTATTTTTATTTGTTACATACATAATATACATGTAATGAGAAACTCACTTGCGCATCTTTAAACCTTAATCCTTAAGTTATATTTGTATGTTATGATTACTAATTGTTTTGTCCATATAACTTATCTCAATATTTACAGAAAGTTACTATTTTTAGACTCCTCGCTTTTAGAACCGAATAATGATCTTAAAACTATTAATTGAAATAATATATTAATCGACCTTTAGATTTGCCCCGCTATATCTTAACTTTTAAAGCAGACAATCCTCGCGCCAAAGTAAAATGTCATTACGAACAACTTTCGTGTTTCGCCGGAAGGCTGAAACGGACTCGAAAGTGCTCAAAATCGTTTTATTTTAATAATATGCCAGATTTAATATATATTAAAATTAACTATTTTCTTACTAAAGTGTATATTTCGATTTCGTTCCAGTTTCTTCGTTATTTGGATTTAAAAGTCCCGTTTTATATCAAAACGTCAGTAAAAATCTAATTTGTTATCTTTTGTAAACCAAAGTCTAACTTATCAAAGTCTCGAACTCCGAATCCCATGTTCTATTTTCTGTTTTAAATTATCCGTAATAAAGAGGCGCCAAAGTCCGTTTTTAGTTCAATTCTCGTCTAAGCTATATCTAAAATGTGTCTCTTATGGCTTATATTTTCTTATTAAACCTGCTTTAATACAATTTATATATTATCTCGACGCCGCAAGTTTCAACAGATTTCATCACATATAAATTTATCCGATCAAATATAGGAAACAATTAATATATTTTTGTGTTAACCAAACTCACTTTATTTCGGTGTCATCCCACAACCCGACGCACCCCGGCTGTTTTCGACAGCCGAACCAAAGAAACGCACCCTACTCGGCGTTATAAACACCAAACGCACCCCTTTTTCGGTGTCAACACAATCAAACGCACCCGTTTTTGTTTCAAACCAAACCCGAACAAACAACCCGACGCCTCGGCTGATGGACAGCCAAACGCATCCTTGTGCGTGGCTGTTAAGCCAAACGCACCCCTAGTTGTTTTCTACTAAGCCAAACGCACCCTTGTGGCTGTCTCAGCCAAACGCCCCTTTTTGTGGTGCAACCTGTTGAACCAAACGCACCCTTTTTCAATCTATACTAAACTAAACATACCCTTTTCCCTGTACATACACCAACGAAACGCATCCCCCCTAGGCTGACCCGAACAGTCAAACGCACCCCACGGTGCTTACCATACAAACCAAACACACCCTTGTGCGTTTCTGTCTAAACCAAACAAACCCACAAACCCTTTGGTTGCAACCCAACCCGACAACCAAACACCCGACTGTCTCGACCCGAACTCCGTCGTACCCACGACCCGTACGCACCCTTTGGTGTTACCCCTCAACCCGACCCGACTCACAACCCCTTTTTCGTTGTTAAAAAACCCGCCCTTGTTGGGTGGCTGCCACCCAAACCCACCTTAGGGTGGTGGCTGCCCCGAACCCAACGCACCCGGTGTGGTGTTACCACAAACCCGACGCACACCTTCGCTGAGAACTATAACAACCCGAACTAAACGCGCCCCTTTCTTGTTGTTACAAACCACCCGCACCCTTGTGGTGACTCTCGCTGTCAAACGCACCCTCGGCTGGTGCTTGCTGCCCACCGAAACAAACATCCTTGTTGTGATATTACAAACCCAACGCACCCCTTGGTGGGTGGTGGCCACCCAACCCGACGCACCCTTTCATGGTGGTCGCGGTTATTGTGGTGACAGTGGGGGTGGTGGTTTCGGTATGGGGAGGCAGCGGGGTGGTGATGGTTATAATGATGGTATGATAAGGATGTTAATGACGAGCTGATGATGATGGTGGTGGCAGTGGCGCGCGGGGCGAGTGGGGTGGTGGATCGGGTAGATCGGAGTGGGGGGAGTAACTTTGGTCTTCGCCGGAATACTCGCCGGAAAACTTTTCCGGCGGCGGTTGGCCGGAAAAGGTGGCTGCCGGAGGTGGCTGCCGGATGGGGAGGGAGAGAGAAGAAAGTGGGGTGTGTGTGTGTATAAGTTTAGATGGAAATGAAAAATGAAAAAAAAAAGATATAAACTTTTATATATATATTAAAACTTTTAATTAAATGTGACAAGTTAATATAGTTTAGGGTCTAAAAGTGTAACTTCTTTATTATAGTTTTGATAAAAACGGTTCAGGTCTCGTTTGAATGACTTAACGGACGATTCAACGCACGAAACTCGCGCCATTGTTTTTCAAATCATTTTTCCGATAAAAATGAGTATTTATTTGATAATATTTCAGAAATATTTTATAACATTAAATAAAATATCTGTTATTCGTTTTGTGAACCGGTTACGTCTTGTCCGCAATAGAATGGATTTAAGCTCGAGCATTTGCGTTATCACAACGCCTTTAATTAAAATTGATGACTAATTTATTTAATATTTTTATTAAATAAATACTGATAATTAAACACAAATTTAATTGTTTTTGTGTGTCCGCGTTGTATATTGTTCGAATAATGTTTGCGGTGCTGTTTTAGCCCTTTTCGGCTCGTTTCCAGGTCTCGGGCAAAACTAAAAAGTTGTCAGGAATGTCATTCCACATCAAATTGCTTTAGAGTCCGAGTCGTGAAAACGTGATTTAGATGATCGTTCTTATAAGTCAAGCCAGACCCTAAAAGTCAAAGATTGAAATCGTCATTCAAAATTTCGAAAATTCTCGGATGTTACAGTACCTACCCCTTAAAGAAATCTCGTCCCGAGATTAAATCTGTGTTATCCGCTTAGTGTGACTAGGAACAAGACTTAAGATTTACTAAGCCATTTGAACATGACGCTGATAACTTTATTCAGCAATATCTGATGTTTCGACATTTCTTAATATCCATAAATTTTGGCTAGGTTGACCAGGATATCCAATCCATTAGAATAGGTATCTCAAAATATATCATTACAGATCTTATGGCTGGTATAACCGCGTTATAGGGAAAGTCTCATTATAGTGAAAACCTCAAGAAGAAGGTGTAGTCGCGTGAGTATGTTTGTATAAGTCTATAAATGTCCGAGGACGGAGTCTCGTTTCCACTATCTGTAATGTTCGATGATTCACATCAACGTGGCTTATGTATGTAAGTACTCAACTTACTTGGCAGTACTAGGATGTATCGCGACCTAAGTCTTCCTACTAGTGGCCCGAAATGAATAGTCCAACTATCTGTTTCGTCGATAGGTGTTTATCTCGTTTAAGGGGAGTTGCATAACCTATTGGATAAAGTTGTATCAGTCGGGACCGCTCCAGGACCCAACAGTAGCGACCATAACGTCAATACTATAACAAATGGTGACGGGATATTGCACTCAGTCTGTTAGCTCCACAGACAGTTCGTGATTGCAAGGACTTGCAATGGCAAAAGTAATAACTTAAGAATGAGATAAGGTAGCTCCAAGTGAGGCCTTAAGATTTTGCTGAGTAGTAAGACACGATTGTGTCTCTAGACCCTTTTAACGGATTCTGATGATTATCGATTTCAGGTTCATACTCGTGTCATATCGGATACCATTAAGCCCACTCATTTATAATTTCTTATTTACATAAAGAAGCGTCCAAATTTATGTAAGTAAGAAATGATAAACTTATGGTTCGGTGATTTATAATTTATTTATTTAACTGAAGAGGCGTCCCAATCCTTTCAAATAAATAAATTATAAATCATCCTACTTAATAATTCCCGGTGCAATACGCGTACTCTCATAACCTTCAAGGTGGTTGACATGACGATGCATGTGGTTCATACTGGAAAATTACGGCAGACGAGTTTCCCTAAACTCGTGCTTCGCTGAACAGGGAGTTTAAAAATCTTACACCAATAAATATCGACCTTCTATGATTTCACGATGGGTAATCGAGATATACACCGGTTCGATAGTAAAACCAGGGGGTTAAAAAAAAGTCCTCGAATGAACCATCAACAGCAGCAATTATCATATAAATCCTCCTATTACAAGTCCGCGCCTATACAAAACTTGTAAGTACTATAGGAATCTGTTCTTTAATAACATATTTCCCATTTAACCAAAATTTTATAACGTTCCCCATCGTGTAATACAATATAGTATAAAGCTATGAAAAAAATAATGTCCTTAGAGACCATTGTTTAACTTACAATGTCTGAGGTATAATTGAGACCATTGTTTAACTTACAATGTCTGAAGAAGCAAGATGAGACCATTGTATAACTCACAATGTCTAAGAAGCAAGATGAGACCATTGTATAACTCACAAATGTCTAAGAAGCAAGATTGAGACCATTGTAATAACTCACAATGTCGTCAAAATATTCTGAAATTTAAAAATAATAACTCTTATATAAATAAGCGTACGATATCCGCGAAAGAAATGCAAGCATATATATATAAATAAGAATATTATATTATATGTAATGCCACGTACACACTTAGTGCAGCAAAACGGCATGTAAGCCATATCAAGTATTCGTGTATTGCACTTTGAAAACGTTTGATGTGATGCATAATATTGGAGAAAACGACTATAGTCTAGGTAAAATATGCAACCTATTACTCTAATAGGCCAGTGCCTCTGATACCCGAATCTGTAACACCCCCAAAATTTCAACAACGCAGCGGAATACCACTTGGGGTGCTACTTCATAATACACAGCGCTAGATACAAGAGAACGACCCTCTAAGTGTCGTTTGAAAAGTAAAACTCGTTGAGTTAATAATAAATCTGAATTTGATATAACAAATGTCCCATAATTGCATCACAATGAAAAGCTTGAATGTATAGACTCCAATGCACTTCAAGAAATCCGAGCATATAATTTACCTGAGAAAAACATGCTTAAAAGGGTCAACATAAAGTTGGTGAGTTCATAGATTAGTTTAAATATGAATGTAATTCACTGTATCATCACAGTACCATGTAAAAATCCCAAAGATTTTATAAAAAATGCATGGTTAATTTAATGTCACCCAAAAGTACCAATCTTAACCCAAAGATTTTTATAAAGAATGCATGACAAATTTAATGTCACCAAAAATGTATTCCTGGCACCTCGTGCCTATCGATTTCCCGAAAATAATATATACAAGGTAGGACCGCAAGATTTTTCCCGTGATAATGCAACACATGCAGGCATCACAAAACTAGATTACATTTACACTAAGCTCATGACACTGAAGCTCGACAATCTTTCTTGCAATTAAACTATATATTGCAATTTCTGCCCGATTAGATGTTCAACCCGAAAACATCCCAAATTCGACATGCTATACGTTCGTTCTCGGTGATAGCTAGTCACCCGAACGGGGAGGTCGTTTCCCCAAATAGATCTATTCATAACATTCGCGCTCACATAATGTAATTCCCAACTACATCTATGCAATTGACAGTTCATGATAATGGGCTCAACTTGGGTTATCGCTACTTAGGCAAACATGTAATCAATACTTGCGTCCAATTTATAAAACAAAGCATGTTTCCACCCCATAATTATAAATCATTGAAATCGTAAAAATGTGGGGCTATGAACTCACAATATCATTTAAAAACAATCACATTGTTATAAGATAATCCAGTAAGTAAAGAGTTTGTAGACAAGCATGTATTTCCCCTCGCGGGTTTATAAACATTCAAAAGATTGAAAAGCGAGGTTATGAACTCACATTGATGATGAAGAACGATTGGCAGATAGGCATCTAACATGCACAATACAAACGGAAAACGAAGTGGCTCGATCGAGAAGTTGCAACTAATCTTAATGGCTAAGACCCACTAGACTAGGATAATGAAATTGGGTTTCCCGATGAATAGTCACATCAACGCGACCCGTTATAAAGCTTTAGGATTCAAAGTTGGTATAGTTTGGTGGTTGGTTAAATAAATAAATTAAGAATAAACCCAAAGCGTGTAATATATTCCGTATATATATTTCATGTGAAAAATAAACCCTTATATAACTCATAAAGACAAACAACCCAAAGATCAATGACCAGTATAATATACCTTGCAGGTATTATATAAAAAGTATGAATAATTAATTAAACCAAATAGTTTGACTCGTTTTCTGAAATCACCACTTAATTAAATAAATAAAAAGTTCATGTATCAACGTAATCGTTATACGTTTTTAACAAGATACCAATTAAGTTAAACAGTGTTTGTAAAGCCTTTTACAACAATTATTAGGTTACCTTCTAGCTGATAATTATAAAATATAAAATAATATTTTATAACTTATATTTCGTTTCCTCGACAAATCGCGTCTAAAATAATCGTCTCATTGTAAAAGTATAGTTTTTGTTCGATGGTCGGATTATCGTATAATACAAATTAATGTATCTTTAAAATATAATCTTGGTCCCTTTTTATCCGTTTATAAAACAATATGAGTTTTAGTAAAACGTTACTAAATATTGAAATATATATATATATATATATATAAATAAAAATCATATATAGTATTTCGTTGTGACATTTTCGTAATATAATGTTTTCCATATTCGTAAAACTCGACGTTTTCCCTTAATCAATATATGATGAAATTATTCGCTTTCTAATATTTCCAATGTCTGCGTGTTCCAGATATAATATATATATATGTTATTATATCTAATCTAAACAAGATAATATAATTTACATTTATTTAACCATTATAGACCACCAATTTATATATCCGGTTTTTAAATATTTATAAAACCTTGTAATAATTTTGATTAATCATTTCCTTTAAACCAAACGAACCCTATAGAAAGCGTACAGTCTCACTCAGCCAAACGCGTCATGTAATATGCGTTTTCTCCAACACAAACACCCCTATTGCTGTCCCCCACCCGGGGGGGGGGGGGGGGGGGGGGGGGGGGGGGGGGGGGGGGGGGGTGGGGGGGTGGGCACACCCCCCACTAATACCAAACAAACCTATTTTGTGTCCCGCTGTCCCAAACACCCATTCGCTGTTAACCCAAAACAAACACACCCCTAATTTGACATAATAACCAAAAACCCAAACGCACCCTAGTTGTTCTTAATCCGAACCAAACACCCCCGTTTGGCTGCCAACCCCAAAAACAAACACCCCTAACTGCTATAACCCCAACGAACGCACCCCATAGCGGCGGCAGCCCACCATACTTACCCCGTGGTGGCGGCTGTTGCCATTTTCAGCCGGCCACAACAGACCAGCCGCACCCTTGTGGTGCGGTGGCTGTCACCGAAACGAACCCACCCCCAAGGCGGTTATAATCCCACATGAACACCCCCTTTTCTGCTGCCGTGGAACCACCGAAACAAACACCTCCTTGCGTGGTGTTGTGGGCTGCCAAACGCACCCCTCTTTCTGAAACCATAACCCGACGCACCTTTGGTGCTTACCACCAACCGGACGCACCCTAAATGATTATAGTAACCCAAACAAAACGCACCATGGTGGTGGTTTTAAACCCGGACGTAGGTGGTGGTGTTGGTGCGTCGGTGGTGATGATGATTATGATGATGGTGTCAAGATGATGATGATGGCGGTGGCGTGGCGGGGCGACAGCGGGTGATTGGTTGGTGGCATGTAGGCGAGTGAGGTAGTGGTTCCCGGGTAAACCGTCAGTGAGGACCATTTTTGGATTTGATGAAAAAACCCCGCCGAAAAGTTTTCCAGCGGCGGAGGGAAGGGTGGGTGGTCTGAATCCGAGCGGCGGCTCCGTGGGGGGCGGTGTTTCGATATAATGAGAAGAGAGGAGAGTTTATAAAGAGTGTGTTTTGTAAATTTGTTTTCAAAATAGAAAAATATTTATAAAAATAAATATATATAATAAAAGTTATAATTTGTAAGTGACAAGGGGATGTTTACTTGGGGGACCAAAGTGTAACTTGAGTGGAGAAACATTTATAAAATGTATAGTTTCGGGACTCTTTTTAGTGACTTAACGGATGTATTCAACTCTCGAAACATACGCCCTTGTTTATCTAAATCATTTTCTGATAAAAAGTGTATTTACTCGACTGTTTTTTCGTAAAAGTTTTAAAAAATTTATTTAAAAACGTTTATATAATATTAATATGTATCTTCCGTATAAAACTTGTCCGAAAATGATCCTTTACTCGAATATTTTGTCTTCAAACACACGTACTGAAACAAAACGTTAAATAATTTATTAAATATTCTTATTTAATAAAACGTGATAATTAAATGTAATTTAATTATTTTTGTGCCGGCACTCGTTCTTGATCCTAAAATCTTGCGAGGGCATTTCAGTCACCTTCTGACTGTTTTCGGGTCTCGGTCAAAACTAAAAAGTTGTCAGGAATGTCGTTTTACATCAAATTGCTTTAGAGTCCGAATAATGAAAACGTGCTTTAGATGGTCGTTCTTATAAGTCAAGCCAGACCCTAAAAGTCAACGATTGAAATCGTCATTCAAAAATTCGAAAATTCTCGGATGTTACAAGCGAGTAGTTTAATTAGTGCTTGTTAAGTGAAATCCTGATTTGGGAATTAAGTGTGGATTAAAAAAAGATTTAATTGATTAATAATTTTGGATTATTTAGATTTGTGGTTTAAATATTTTGAAGGGCAAAATCCGGAAAAATAGTTAAACTACACATCTAGTAATTAATATATTTTTAAAAGGTTTTTGTCAAAATAAATCAACGTTGTGAGATAACTACCTTTTCTAAGGACGTTAATTCGTTAATAAACCTTAATTCACACTTAATTGAACATTTCACTAACACTTAGCCAGATTTGGCAACTTTATAATTCTTTTAGAATCATTTGTCGTAAATTCTCGTAGCTTAATTGTTTTAGTGTAATTTTCTTAGTATTAAAGAGTAGTTTTTAAAACCAAAAGTCTTAAAAGATAATCAAGCATTATTCTTCGAAAACATAATCGTGATTTGTTCAATTCAAACCTCGTTGGGACTTCGACTCCGGAAATATTGATTATTGTTTGTCCTCAAGCAATTTTCACATCCAACGGGATATTTATATATTATATTACTCGACTCGATTTTATCGAATCAGTTTTTGGCGCCGCTGCCGGGGAGGTTTTGTTAAGATCACAACGTTTTTGTTTCGCGTGATAGCCTTGAAGATCCTTTCTCCTTGAAAGTTATTTTTGTACCTATTAAAAATATATAAAATACAAAAAAATTATAAAATCAATAAAAATCCAAAAATATTTTCCTTTTATTTTCTCTTATTAAAAATCAAAAATATATTCTTCTTTTATCTTCTTTATAAAAAAACCAAAAATATTTTTCTTCTTTCTTTTTCTATATATTATCTTATCCGTCTATATAGTGCATGAGCACACGTTCTTCCGCTAGACGACTTTTATCTCCTATTGAAGATCCCGAAAAGTTATTAAGTCGAAGAAATCAAAGTGAACCGTCACTCCTTTTTGATCTAGAAGAAAACGATATGGCTGGACAAGCTCCGCCGTAGGGTCCGATACCCGACCTCCGTCCGACGGAGGAGTTACTTCAGGCACCAACCGATGGTGTCAGGGATGCAATCGATGTACCCCTATTCTTGCTAATCAATTCGAATTGAAGATCGGTTTACTTAATCTAGTAACCACCATCGCTTTTCATGATTTTGAAAACGATGATCCTCATTCTCATATTCGAAGATTCACGAAAATAACACAAGCAGTTAAACTTAATAACGTTTCGAGTAACGTTGTTAAACTGTTGTTATTTCCGTTTTCTCTTGACCGGACATGGCTTGAAAAAGAACCTCCCAATTCTATCACAACTTGGAACGATCTTGTGTCTAAGTTTGTGAACTGCTTCTTTCCTCCTTCTAAGACCACCAATCTTCGAAATGAAATCACGAGATTTCACCAAAGATTAGGTGAGACATTTGTTGAAGCCTATGACCGATTTAAAGATCTTCTTAACAAATGTCCCCATCATGGATTTTCTCCTCTCCATCAGATTGATACTTTCTACAATAGTTTAAATCAATCTGAGCAGGATTCTCTTAATTCTACAACTGGTGGTAATTTCTTGACTAAAAATACCCAAGAAGCTTTGACTATTATTGAAAACAAAAGTTTAAACTTCTAGAAACAAACCTCAGGTTGCTAGTGCTAGTGGGAGCTCAACTCAAGATGCTCATATTACCTCTCTCACTAAGCAAGTTGAAGCTTTTCTCTCTCGGCACCGACCGGTTAATTCTGTATAAAACGGTTGCGAGACGTGTGGTGGTCCACATGATTATTATGAGTGTCAATCCGCCGGTGGCTACACTAAGGAAGTATACGCTACTTTGGGAACCTATAACCAAGGAGGTAATACTTACCAACCCCAAGGTAACCAAAATCTTTCGAATAACTATCTTGGACCACCCGGATTTAATCAAGGAAATATTCAGAATTAGAATAATCAGGGAAACAATCAAGGTCATAATCAGGGATATTATCAAAATAATCAAAACAGGAACCAAAATCAGAACCAGACCCAAAACCAGAATCGTTATAATCAAGGTTCTCAAAACCAAGGGTATAATCAAAACAGGGGTCAGAATTACAACCAAAATCAGGGATATAATCAGAATCAAGCTCAGCCGAATGTGCCTTCTTTAGAAGAAACGATATATTAACATATGAGATCGACTGAAGCAAGAATACAACAAATGCAAACTCAAAAAAACCAACAAATACAACAAATGCAAAATCACAATACTCAAGAAATCCAACAATTAAAAACCCAAAATGCTCAAATTATAGATCTAATAAGTCAAATGCAAAAAGTGCTTCATGAAAGGCCTCCAGGTGCTCTTCCAAGCAACACTGAGCCTAACCCGAGAGAGCAAGTTAATTCTATTATGACAAGGAGTGGATTGACTACTGCTGAACCTTCTTTTCCACCCCCTATTCCTCCTACTCCTAGGGTGGAAGTGGAAAAAGAACCAGAGACTTTAATAGACGAGGTGCATATTACAAGCCCAACAAGTACCGCACATGTCCCACCTCCAGGAGTTCAGCCAGTGTCACCACCAGAACCAAAGGAAGATCTTAATCCCAACCCTCATCAACCTAAGATTCCATATCCTTCAAGGCTTAATAAGACAAAACTTCTTAATAGAAATGATGTTCAAGTTTAAAAAGATTCACTTCAATATCAGCTTTGCCGAGGCTTTAGCTCACATGCCTAAATTTGCTAAAATGGTTAAAGATCTCCTTACAAATAAGGAGAAACTTCTTGAATGGGCAAATACACCCTTGAATGAGAACTGCTCAGCTGTGCTCCTTAAAAAGTTACCTGAAAATCTTAGAGACACTAGGAGGTTTCTCATTCCATGTGATTTCTATGGGCTCGAGTCATGCATAGCCTAAGCCGATCTTGGTGCTAGCATTAACTTGATGCCACTATCTATGTGGAAGACACTATCCCTTCCTGATCTTTCTACCACTCGAATGACCCTCAAGTTAGCTACCCGGACTGTTGCTTATCCCGCCGGTATAGCCGATGGGGGATGGGGGGGGGGAAGGGGGGGGGGGGATAAGGGGGGGATGGGGGAGAAAGGATTTTGGGATTTTGAATTTTAGTAGATTTTTTGGGAAAAGGGGGGGAAAGGGAGGAGGGGGGGGGGGGGGCTGATGTCTTCATTCAAGTGGGAAAGTTTACCTTCCCTACTGACTTTGTGGTAGTTGACTATGAGGTTGATCCTCGGGTTCCTCTTATCTTGGGGAGACCTTTTCTGAGGACTGCCCATGCTTTAGTTGACGTACACGGTGAAAAGTTAACTCTTTGAGTCGGTGATGAAGAATTGGTCTTTAATGTTGAAAGTACCTCGAAATATCCTCGAAAAGATGGTGATGAATTGATCCATAAGATTGACATTCTTGATATTACATGCGAGGATCATTTCCATGAGGTGCTAAATGTTCAAAAGTCGATTAACCCAATGAGTGGCAGTCCCACTCCTTCTCCTAACCCTGTAGTCGAGTCTCTCTCCCCTTCTCTCACTCCCTTCAGGGATAGTGACTTTCTTTTGGAGGAAACAAACACATTTCTTTCTCTAGATGATTCAATACCATCGGGTATTGATAATGGCATCTATTACTCGGAGGGAGATATTCTTTTTCTAGAAGAATTACTTAATGAAGATCCCACACCCATTCTCCTTCCTATTCCCCATCCTGTATGTTTGATTAATGAAACTGAAAAGATTAAATCTTCTACTGACGATCCTCCAGATCTTGAGCTCAAGGACTTACCTCCTCATATCGAATATGCATATCTAGAGGGTAGTTCTAAGTTAACCATCATTATTGCTAAAGACTTGAAGAGGAAGGAAAAAGAACAGCTTCTAAAGGTTTTAAAATCACCTAAACGGGCAATAGCATGGAAAATATCTGATATTCGAGGCATTGATTTGAATTTTTGCACTCATAAGATATTATTGGAAGATGATTTTAAACCGGCTGTTCAACACCAAAGAAGGGTAAATCATAAATCCATGAAGTAATTAAAGTAGAGGTTATAAAACTACTTGATGCTGGATTGATTTATCCCATTTATGATAGTCCTTGGGTGAGCCCGATTCATGTTGTACCCAAAAAGGGGGGTATGACGATTATTACAAATGAAAATAATGAATTGATTTCTACAAAATTGGTCATGGGTTGGCGTGTTTGTATTGACTACCAAAAGTTAAACGACGCCACCCGTAAAGACCACCTCTCCCTTTCATGGATCAGATGTTAGAGCGCTTAGCAGGAAATGAGTTTTATTGTTTCTTAGATGGATTTTCTGGATACTTTCAAATTCCTATTGATCCCCAAGACCAGGATAAGACCACCTTCACCTGTCCTTATGGAACATTTGCTTACCGACAAATGCCTTTTGGTCTTTGTAATGCTCCTAGGATGTTCTAAAGGTGTATGGTAGCTATTTTCCATGATATGATTGAGAAAATTATGAAAGTTTTCATGGATGACTTTTCGGTCTTTGAGGATTCATTCTCATCGTGCCTCTCCCATTTAAATATGATGCTAAAATGGTGTGAAGACACCAACCTAGTTCTAAATTGGGAGAAGTTCCATTTCATGGTCAAAGAGGGCATTGTCCTCGGCCATAAAATCTCTAAAAGTGGTATTGAAGTTGATAGAGCTAAAGTGGATGTAATTTCAAAACTTCCTCCTTCGACCATGGTAAAAAGAATTAGGAGCTTCTTGGGTCATGCCGGCATTTATAGAAGATTTATAAAATATTTTTTCCAAAATAGCTCGGCCAATGACCCACTTGTTAGAAAAAGACACTCCTTTCTTCTTCTCATCCGAATGTCAATCTTCTTTTGAAATTCTTAAAAAGAAGTTGACTGAAGCTCCCATTCTTATGTCCTTGGACTGGGACTTGCTGTTTGAACTTATGTGTGATGCTAGTGATTATGCTGTTGGAGCTGTATTAAGACAAAGAAAAGACAAATATTTTAGGCCTATACACTATGCTAGTAAAATCTTATCGGATGCTCAAATTAATTACACCGTTACTGAAAAAGAGCTTTTAGCTGTCGTGTACGTATTCGAGAAATTTCGGTCTTACTTAGTCTTATCCAAGACCATAGTATATACGGATCACTCGGCATTAAAATACCTTATTAATAAGCAAGATGTTAAGCTGAGGTTGCTCTGGTGGATTCTCCTGCTCTAGGAATTTACTATTGAAATTCGTGATAAAAAAGGAGCACAGAATCTCGCGGTCGATCATTTAAGCAGATTAGAAAACCCTTACCAAGATGATCGTGTTGGAATGGAAATAAATGACAATTTTCCATACGAGTCCCTTAATATGATATCTCTTAATCCCGACAATGAACCCCCGTGGTTTGCTGACATAGCAAACTACTTAGTGGGGAATGTGCTTGTTAAAGGGATGTCATCCCAGTAGAAAAAGAAATTATTTAAGGATATTCGACATTATTTTTGGGATGACCCCTATCTCTTTCGGATTTGTGTTGATCAGATTATTCGGCGGTGTGTGGGCGGGCAGGAAGCTATGGATATTCTCTAAGCTTGCCATAATGGACCCACCGGGGGACACCATGGCCCGAACTATACCGCTAAAAAGTTTTTAACTCCGGTTTTTTCTGGCCCACCATTTATTGCGATGCCCAAGACTTTGTCACGCACTATGACTCATGTCAGCGTCAGGGAAAGATCTCACAACGGGACAAAATGCCCCAAAATCCTGTTCAGATTTATTTTTGACGTCTAGGGCATCGATTTTATGGGCCCGTTCCCGTCTTCAAGAGGGAACCATATATTCTCGTGGTTGTCGACTATGTGTCTAAATGGGTTGAAGCGAAAGCGCTCCCCACTAACGACGCCCGAGTTGTGGTTAAGTTCTTAAAACAATTGTTTTCTAGATTCGGAACTCCCCGGGCCATTATAAGTGATCGAGGGACGCATTTCTGTAACGACCAATTTTCTAATGTTCTTAAAAAATATGGCGTTACTCATAAGCTCTCAACCTCGTATCACCCACAAACTAGTGGCCAGGTGGAGGTTTCCAACAGAGGTTTAAAAAGGATATTAGAAAGGACGATAGGCGAGCATCGGGCGAGATGGGCTGATAAATTAGATGACGCCTTGTGGGCTTTTCGTACGGTTTTTAAAACTCCTATCGGTTGTACTCCTTATAAGCTGGTATACGGAAAAGCCTGTCATCTCCTCATCGAGCTTCAGCACAAAGCTTATTGAGCCTTAAAATGGACTAACTTTGACCTAAAAATCGCGGGTGATCATCGTAAAGTTCAACTTAACGAATTAAATGAACTTTGGGATCAAGCCTACGAGAACTCTTTAATCTACAAAGAGAAGACAAAAAAAATACATGATGCTAAGATTAAAAATTGAGAATTTCATATCGGAGATCGTGTTCTTCTTTTTAATTCTCGATTAAAGATTTTCTCGGGCAAATTAAAATCCCGCTGGTCCGGACCATTTACGGTTGCTGAAGTATTTCCATATGGCACCATCGAGTTATCTCAACCCGACAGTCCTAACTTCAAAGTAAATGGGCACCGGATCAAACACTATTTTGGAGGGGACATCCCTGCTATGGATGTCCCGGATCTCCAAGAGCCCCCCAAAGACAACTAATCCGGGGGCGAGTCAAGCTAGAGACTCGCACAAAAAACAAGCGCTTCTCGAGAGGCAACCCGTGTCTTTTCTTCTTTCTATTTTCTTAATAATGAGAGGGTGTGTGATTTTATAACTTAAGTGTGGGGGCGTGCTTCTTTCTTTGGTATGTGGTTCCGTTTTTGCAGGATTCTTTAAGATCATGAAGACTCGTGCTTGTTTTCAATCATCCAATCATCCAGTATTCAATATTTTTCTTAATATGGGATCCTTAATCATGATCATGTATATATATTGTGTTTCCCCTTTCACACTTGGAATTACTAGCATTTGCCTTTTTCGTCCTTAAGTGTGGGGATGACACCCGACATTTTTGAACATTGAGGCCAATGTTCGGTTTTAAGTGTGGGAGGGATTTCTATCAAAATATGATCTTGCATGTGCCTGTTGTGTCCCTTGCAACCCCGTTTTAGCTAAAAAATTAAAAAATTTATTGTTCTATTTGTAGCTAAAAAAAATATAAAAAATGATGAAAATATAAAAATATATAAATAAGTAGGCCCGTAGAATTAGGTAGCTTTTGACTTGACCGAGTTATGCACTCTAGCTTTCCCCTTAGCTTTCGAGACTTAACGTTTGCTTAACTTTAAAAATTTGCAAAGAACGAAAAATGATAGAGTTTAATATAAGTTAGATGCTAAGCGTGGAGTAGTTGGATCTCTTTAGAGCTCATAGAGGTTAATTGAGACTTTTTGCTCCCACCAGCTTAATAAACATTATATAATTGTTAAATAAATAAAGTTACTTTAGGTTTTTGCGATTCTTAGTTTAAATCACTTCGTAGAGATTCCTTCTGGTGAAATTAAGATACACATCGAGGTTTTGTCAGTGTTGTAGGGAAATAGACTACCGATTCGGATGGTTCGCTGTCGTTGCCTAGGTTGTTAAAAGACCACAGGACTTGAAATTTGGCTATAATAATAATAATATTATGTAATAAACAGAAGCCGAAATAAGACCACTACCTCTTGCTGGCTCACAACCGATGTGGTAGTCGTTTAAAGGGTGGAGGTAATAATAATAAAAACTGTGGGCTGATAAAAGTTTATTGCCTCTTGCCGGCTCACAACCGATGTGGTAGTCTTCAAAAGAAGATAATAATAATAAGTATCTCGGCTCAGATAGTATCTCGGCTCCCTTCCAATTTGTTGTAATCTTTACTATTCTAATGAAGTGTTGTTTAAATTAAAAAAAAAATAAAAAAAAATAAAAAAATAATAATAATAATAATAAAGCCAAATTTCGACTCCGGGATTATCTAAATAAAGTCTTCGTCTCTGGACTCGTAATTGAGTTGTTTCGGATGAAATAAAAAGGATATCCCTTAAATCATGCGAAATTAGAACCTTAATGTGGACCTTATTCTCACCATATCGTCTCTTTAGAAAAGGATTTCAAACTATTTATGATCTAAACCGGGTTTACTTTATAAAAATAAGGCCATAATTTATTTGTCGCCAATAATAATAATGAAAATTCTTAGAGGATTTAGGAATAAGGGAGCGAAAAGTTAAGTTTATAC
The DNA here is from genome assembly GCA_026074375.1 of Tanacetum coccineum. NCBI lineage: Eukaryota > Viridiplantae > Streptophyta > Magnoliopsida > Asterales > Asteraceae > Tanacetum > Tanacetum coccineum. Next base: position 82,088 of record BQNB010004148.1, on the reverse strand, counting down.
TTACACAATTAGCATTTATGGGTAGCGTTAGCATCTAATCTTATATTTGGCTGTAATTTCGTTTTAAGCTTAGTTTGGGGATTGTGAAAAGTCAAGGATGATGAACTCATATTCTTAAGCCTTTTTAAATAAATCTTATAAAAATTATTATCTTAGTTTTTATTTTTTATTGAATAAATGGTTAAAACGGGGGTACTGGCGAATTTAATGATTTTTGAACCTTTTAATGGACCTTTTCTGTTCTTGTTTGATTGTGAGGGGTCATAAGTCAAAAGAGGATAAAATTATTTATTTCCGAGTTTGTTTTATTAACATTGCGTGTGGGACCAACAATGGCTTAGTATGAGAGAATCTGATGTGTGCTAAAACACATATCGTTTATACCCCGTAAAACACTACTAATCGAACTAAAAATGCTAAAATATAGATAATTATCTTGTAAATATGTTTGTTTGGTATTTTTATGTCGTGCATGTAAAAATGATTGAAAACGGAGCAAAAAGGGTATTTACGGTATCGTCGCGATCAAGAGTGCCTATTATTCAAAATCAAGACAAAGTCGTGAAAAGTCTTCGAGCATGCCATTGGAAAGAGCACGAAAAAACTAGTCCAACGATGCCCTCGATTTTATTGGGCCATCCCGTAGCCCACTTAATGGGCCTGACCAGCCCAAATGAGCCAAAAGCCCGTTTTAAGCCCAAGATTAAAAGTGTTAAAGCTGATATATAAATGGAGTGATGACGTCAGCCATCGTCCGCATCACATGCCAAGTAAATAAATACTACCGGGTCACGTGAGTGTCCACTATTAATTGAGGGGCCAATAACAACATGACACGTGGCGGAGAAAAATGTTATATCTCAAAGAAAGAAAAAAATGATCTTATGGCTCAGATTCGTGCGTTTGATTTAAGCAAGGAATAAACATGTGTCATCATATCACCGGCTGGATCTATGGTACGAGGATGGGAATCCGTGTGACAATCATTGGTGCCTAATGATTGGCTAAATGATGAGGACCAAAGTTACAAATCTGCCCCTCCCACTTGGCTATAAAGGTAACACGCTCCCTTCATTTTTCACCACCTAGGATTTTAGTTTTTAATATTTGTAGTTCTTAGTTTTTAGCTTATTAAAGTTTTGTAATAGCTTATTTCAGTTTTTCTGCTTATTGTACTCTGCTTATTTCACAAGCTTATTATGATGATGTAATAAAGATGGTTTAAAGTTTGTTGAAGATCTCGTTTTGCTTATCTTTTGCGTATTTGTTCTTTAATCTTTGTTTTCATGTTAGCTTATTCAATAAGCTGTATTTTCGTGCTTATTATTATCAAAAGTTCTTAAAAGTTTAGAAAATGACTCCTATAAGCCCCCAAAGCCCATTCGATTCATTCTCAATCAATTTTTAAGCACTTTTCGCAATAATAAGCTATAATAAGCTCGAGTATAGCTTATTTCTGTGCTTATATCATTTTTGTTTTATTAAGAGCTCGTATTTTCTGTTAAGATAAGCTTTTAAAAAGCTTATTTGGTTTTAAGTGAGCTAATATTGCTAGTTCAAACTTTTGTGTGCTTATATGCTTATTCGATTTGTCATTTGAAAAGTTTAAGTGCTTATAGCTTCGTTTAATCCCTTTGTTGCTGATCTTGTTTGCTTATTCGGTTAGTTTAGTGCTTATTTAGTTCAGGTTTTAGCTTATTAAGAAGTTTTAGCTTAAATCTCGTTCTAGCTTAAATTCGTTTTAGCTTATTGTGTTTGTTTCAAATTCTAAAAGCTTAATTCGAATTTAAGAGTTGCTTATCCTGTATTCTTAGTGTTTGAAGCTTATTCTCAATGCTTATTTGTGCTCTGGCTAATTAGTTTGGCTTATTCGTATGCTTTATTTCTAGTCCTTATAATCTGTTTGCATTTGAAATTGAATTTGGGCCGTGTGAATTTTGGGTCGTGTATTTGCCTTTGGACCTAAGTTGATATTAGGCTTGAAAATTGAGACATTCGTGGTTTGGGCTAGCAAGAATTATATAGAAAGTGCAAATTGGATTTATGTTATACATTGTTTTTGTTAACAGTGTGACTTGATTTGTGTTTTTTTTATACCGGTCAACTCACGAGGCGTGGATCTTAAGGGTTTATTTAGCTAGACCGAATTTGACTATTTGTTTTAGCTAAATAAATCGGTTGGTATTCGTTAAATTGCGGGTCTTTAATTCGGTTCCATTTTCTATCTTTTTTTTAATTAGTGTAGCTTAGTATAAAAATGTTTTACTTTGCTTATTTGATCATTATGAGTAGCGAGTAGTTTAATTAGTGTTTGTTAAGTGAAATCGTGATTTGGGAATTAAGTGTGGATTTAAAAAAAGGTTTAATTGATTAATAATTTTGGATTATTTAGATTTGTGGTTTAAATATTTTGAAGGGCAAAATCCGGAAAAATAGTTAAACTACACATCTAGTAATTAATATCTTTTTAAGAGGTTTTTGTCAAAATAAACCAACGTTGTGAGATAACTGTCTTTTCTAAGGACGTTAATTCGTTAATAAACCTTAATTCACACTTAATGAACTTTTCACATCACTTAGCAGGCATTTGCATCTTTATAATCTTTTAGGTCATTTTAGTATAATCCTCATAGCTTAATTGTTTTAGTATAATTTTCTTAGTATTAAAGAGTAGTTTTTAAAACCAAAAGCCTTAAAAGATAATCAAGCATTATTCTTCGGAAACATAATCGTGATTTGTTCAATTCAAACCTCATTGGCACTTCGACTCCGGAAAGATTGATTATTGTTTGCCCTCTAGCAATTTTCACATCTAACGGGATATTTATATATTATATTACTCGACTCGATTTTATCGAATCAGTGAGCTTATGGCTCGCGGCTTATTTTGAAAAACACAAGGAAATGTGTTTTGATTATTTACGTGGTATGGCGTATGTCGTGGACTATTTTTATAGCTTATGGTAGTAACCAAATACGATGCGTAGCTTATTAGCTTATTGTCAAGCTTAATATATGTATTGTGGAGCTTATGGACTCACGGCCTAATAAGCCTATTTAAGTTGTGGCTTAATGGGAGGGCTTATTGTGGTCCAGATTATTTCCTACTTATTAGTATAAGCTTATGTATATAAATGGACCTTGGTTTTGGACTTGGATCGTATTTTGGACTTATAAATATCTTAATGGACCCTTATTGAGCCTTAAAGCCCAATAAGCGATATTTAGTCGTTATAAGAGTTTTGACGGAATTTTTGAAAGTGAAATGTATTTACGAAGTGGTATTAAACGATATTTTGGGGAAAAACGTTTTAGTAAACGTTAAAGATTGAGATTTTAGAATTTTGTCGGAAAAGTGTCGAAAGTTTGAAAAGTGTTTGAAATAAAGGTTAAAAAAAATCATTGGAAAACATTGTATAAACGTATGGGTCATGTCGAAATTTTGTAAAAAGTTTATACTTAGAAATTTTACCTAAAAACATAATTTTTGATTTTAAATAATAAAATATTATTTAATTATTTTATTTATTTAATAAATTCACTAAAAGACGAAAAATATAATTTTTCTCGAAACTTCTCTAATATGTTTATTATGAGTAAACGTTTTATTTTCAACCATATTATGAGTATTTTTACGGTGACTAAGGTTATCGAATGGACTTATCGAGATATATTTATATTTATTTATTATAAATATTTACTTATATTACTAATCTATTTTCGTTAAATAGTATAAGTATGTATTATTGAGCGATGAGATTGATATGATTGTTAGGATATGACGTCAACCATCACACCACTAAATTGATATGGGTAATTGTACAATGTGTCTAAACTCTATGCATCAAACGGGAGGACTGTTTTGAAAATGAATGATTAAAATGGGACATTAATTGGACTAGGTCATGTGCGGACGTCGTTGCATTTGCTTGTGTGATTGAGATTTGGTTGCTAAAGACTTGCTTGAGGTAAGTTCTCGTAGCCCCATTTTACTATTTTTCCGTTGGGGAAAATGATACTCAAATGTGTTTTGAATTGAACTGTGTGAAATGTACTTTTGTTTTTGGGGACAAAATATGTGCTTATGACTGCTATGTGAATATTATGTGTTGTATGATTGTTTGGATCGAAGGGGTACGCTTATCCTAGTATTTGTGTGGTTATTGGAGCGACTGGATATGCCTACCCTGGTATGTGTGAGGTCTTGCCCTAATCTAGTGCTCCAGCTGGTAGGCCCTTTGGGTACGTAAGTGGCATATGGTGATCGACTAGCGGGATTGCTAAGTCGTGTTACATGATTAGCGGGGATGCTAAGTCATGGGTTGTTTGCATATATTCACTGTCATATTGCACTATTGTTCATTGTTTTGAGATATTGGCACAACTTTTGGATTTAAGGTCAAACCTACGAGCTCACAAACATTATTGTTGACGTTTTCGAGTATCATTTCAGGTGAAGTGAAAGAGGAATAAGTTGGTGTTATGTGATAGCAGACTTAGAAGTATCCCGTGTGATTTTCTCATACGAAGTCTTGCTTGTTTATTTCATTTGGTTTTAGTATTTAGAAGATTGTGGTTTAAGTAAGAATTTGGACCCCTGTGTGGGCCATTGGATTTTGTAAGAGATTTTGGATTTGATTGTGATTTGAGACATCACTCGAGGTTGTTCGAGGTTGATGGTATTCGTAACACTTGAAGTTTATGCATTGTAGTTTTCTCTATATTGTATCTTGTGTTATGATTGATCATTATGTTGCGCTCCTGAGTTTCTGCCATTGTCGGGTTGTGACAACAAGGAAGAATTCTGGTTTTCAAAGTCAGGAAGTAAAAAGACTAAAGCTAAACTTTCTTTCTCAAAGGCTAAAGCACATGGGTCATCTTTTTCAAAGGTTAAAGCATCTTGGTCATCTTCTTCAAAGGCTAAAGCATCACCTAAAACACTCATTGTCAAAAGCCTTGTACCAATAACAAATTGTGTACTTAGGCTTGCAAATGCTAAAACTTGAGATGTTATTCTTAACAAGACATTTGGAGTGAACATACCCACAACTATGACTGATGCATAAGAGAATAAAGAGAAGAGGAAGATTAGAGGTGGAAGCTGATTTTAGCTTTTGATGCCTTTTGATATTTGCTCATTATGTACTTGTTAAAACAATATGTCTGTTAATATTTTGGTACTAACAGTTGGTGATGATGGTAAATGAAGTAATGTATTTTCTGTTAATATTTTGGCAACCTTTTTTGTTTTATGATGTTTGTTTATGATGTTTGCATTCGCAGCTTGCATTTGCATTTGCAGCTTGCATTCGTATTTGCAGCTTGCATTTGCATTTGCAACTTGCATCTGCATTCCAAACTTAACCATTCTGCATTTGCATTTCATTTACATAACACTTAACCATTAACAACAAAACAATTAACATTACAAACATTCATAATATCATACATTAAGATAGATCCTAACATCATACATTAACAAAGATCCTAACATTACAAAAATAACACCTAAACTATTACAAACTTGACTATTAGCATACCAAATCCAACACAAACCACTAAGAAATATCCTAACATGATGAAAAACAACATATCATACAATTTTAGTTTTGACTTTGTAGCTCTCAACTCTTCTTCCAACATTGACTTATCCATAGTAAGAACATCAATTAATTGTTCATGATCCACATACTTCTTCAATCGTTTATGCTTTTGAAACATCCCATACAACAACTCTTTGTAGTATTCACTTGGAAGATCAACATCTAAAAAATCATAAACATTGCAAACAGAGCATGATACAAATCGCTTACCTGGATTCTTCCTTGTTGTTGTCGTTTGTTCGGTTAATCGACAATCATATTTACAAAAGTATTCAATCTTACCACAAATTACTCGTGATTTTGATGAAGTCTAAGATGACATGATTTAGGGTTTATGAGATTTTTGACCGTTTGGGGAAAATTAAGGGAAAACAAAATGTGTTAATTGTTATTAAATAAAGGGTTAAAGGGGTGGATTTTGTAAAATATTAAAGTATAGGGGCTACATATGACATGGGGAAAAATAAAACGGGAAAACTTTATTAAAATCGTGCCACGTCAAATGATTTGTTAAATAGTGCCACAATAAGAAGATTAGTAAAAGATTTGCATTCTTTAGGAAATTAATACTTGGATGCATACAATAGTAAAAGGTGACAACTTCGATGTTTTTTCAGACCATTTGCCCTTGTTTTATTTGAATAAATGAAAAAAAAACTATACGGTTGATGACATCAAATAACATCTATTTTATAGCATCATTTATCTCATGATATTAACCCATTTTGTATAGTTATTTGCAAAGAATTGTTACTTAATTGTTTATATCTGAGAATTGCAGTAATTATGGAGTAATTGGTGAAACTTAGCAAAAGGCGCACATTATGGAGCTTAAATAAAGATATTTTGAAGATTACGATTCTGAAGACCAATACGCCGTATCCATCAAGGAAGATACGGCGTATTCGTGCCTGCACTCACCAAATACCATAAAAGGAATGAAGATCAATACGCCGTATCCAGAGGACTCAATACGCCGTATTCAAGATATGGAATCAATATAATATTCTAGAAGATATTAAACGTGATCCCTACTCCAAGAAATCCCCAATATGCCAACCGATTTCCAGACCTTATAAATAGAAAACTCAAAAACGAGTTTTAAGTGTGCTAAATCATATTCTCGATACCTAAACCACAAAAGTCGATTTTCAAAGGAGAAAAAGAGCAGAAGAGGTCGAGCAATGTATTCAATTCCATAGGAGACATCGTGTAATTCCATATAACTTTTTAATACGTTCAGTTTTTGGATTCGTTAACTCGGTTAGTTTACCTTGGCTAAATTATTACTCTTGTATTTTGATGATCGTCTAAATACGTATCAAACAAATAACCCTCAAATGTATATAATATATATAATAAAATACATATACGTATACGTAAGCTAAGTATCATACAAATTATCCTTAGGAAAGAATAATTATACTCAACACCGGGTATTCGTTCTCTCCTCGGTGAAAAGGTGATGGAATTCACGATTATGTCGGAATCAAGCTTGATTATAAATAAAAGATTTGGGTTTGGTTTCTAATTCTAATAACGCAAATGGAAAGTAAATTTAAGGCACGCTAATCTAAAAAGGCACAATTAAAACATTAAGCATTAAAACGATAACGGGAATTTAAAGAACGCGACTAAAACCTAAATTATTAAATTTTAACCCTAAAAATGTAAATTTAATTTTTAACAGTCCTAAATGATAAAAAAATAATTTTAGAAAAAAGAATTATATTTTTTGACTTTTATTTAATTTTTTTATGAATTAAAAACAAATTTAATCTAAATTAAATATTAAAAACAGTAAACTAATTATTAAAATTCTGGAAAAATTATGAAAAATACTTAAACCTATTTTAGAGCCGGCGACTATAAAAATGAAACTTGAGAGCTCATAAGTGCGAGTGCAAGAATAAGTAAAAAACTCAGTAAATACGCAATTTAAACTCAGAATAAGCAAAACAAAACTTTTTTTTTTGAACAACGGATTTTATTAAGAAACTAGCAAGGAGCTAGAATTACAGAGAAATCAAAGAAGGGTTTTTAAGCCAATCATCCCAACTGAACGATGCATTACATCTAGACTTACACCAATAAAAAGATATGGAAACAACATCATCAAAAATAATCGCCTTTGAAGGTTTCTTCTCCTCGAATAGAAGTTTGTTTCGATAAGACCACACAAGCCACCAAACCACAAAAAAGACACCTTGGATCATCATCTTAACTTTAGACTGAAGACGTAAAGAGGCCATCCAGTTGATCCATTCAGTGAAGGAGTTAACGTCCGAATATTCGATATTCCACCAAGAACAAATTTTGCGCGCAATTTGTCTAACTAAACAACAACAAAAAATATATGTCTTCGAGATTCAACCCCCCTATCACAAATGGGACAGAAGGATAAGAATCGATCTCAATACCTCTACGCAAATAATGAATCCGTAGTAAAGCGCTTCCAATTAATTTTCCCAAACTATGGCAATATTCACCTTAATCGGAAATTAAAAAAAGACACTTTTAATCCAAGAGTTTTTAGAATGCCACCATCAAGAGACTTTGATCATCAATAAATTCTCTGAAATAGAAGCGACAGAAAACTCCCCCCCCCCGTTCCCTCCTAAAGACCAGAACCAATCTATCAGGACACGATTAAGCACCGATCGGATGAGCAGGTCGGAAGCTCCTTGAACTGAGACTGCTTCGATTCTCTTCTAATGCCTTTCGACGGAAGTTATTATCAAGGCTGGGCTCATTAAGCTTCATACAGATTGTCGCATCTTTAATATTATCAAGAGCATAAATACGGGGAAATAAGAGCTTCAAAGGCTTGCTACCAATCCAAATATCGTCCCAGAATTTCGTAGTTTCGCCATTGCCCACTTTAATATACATAAAATCACGCATGTTAATACCTTGATCTTTCAACTTCCTGACTTCATTAATAATATCCCTCCAGCACGACCTGCTAGCATATTTAGAGACTTTATTTACCTCACCATCATCTCCGTAAATAGCCTTAATTACTCTAGACCATAAAGAATCATTATGGAAATAAAGCATAAGAACATTTTAAAACCAACATAAGATGAAAAAGTCCCAAGGGCGCACATGGTTAAAGCATTGTGTGGGTGATGGGGAGGTCTCAGGTTCGAAACCTGTGACCTTTCTTTTTGATAAAACTTTTTATTTTTAAATTTCTTTTTGAAAAAGTTAAACTATAAGCTTAACTAACCAACTTTAATAAAAGAACTTATTATTGAAACTTATTAAAAAACTAGAAAAGGATACTTGAAAATGACAGATTGTCTTTTAAGCTTATATGACATTTAGCTTAAATTGTTTGGCCATTCTAGGACTAAATAAGTAATAAGAAACCTAATAAGCTAAAAATATACTTAAAACTAGACTCAATTATCACTAATGACAAAAAATAAGCACACAAAATAAGCTGAAAATCATCAAAAAGCACTAAAACAGATTACCTAAGCAGGACATAAGTGGATTTTTTTTTACTTTTTAAGCTAGATTTAAGGGCAATTAAGCACTAATAATAAGCTGCAAACCAAAAACAGATTAAGCAATAAACTCAAATAAGCTAAAACTAAGAAAATTTCCTAAGTAATTAAGCTAGAAAAGATGAAATGAAATGGCAGTCTATACTACTATATTTTTGGCTTTTTGAAAATTATGACTACTTTGTAACTTAAAAATAAGACTCTAAAACACTTTTTATCAAACAAAAGACTCAAAACAAATTAAGACCATACTACATTAAGCCAAGTGAAATCAAATTCAACTAAAATTGAGCTAGGGATTGATCTCAAAAGATCTTGCACATTCAGACTTTTAAGAGCAATTCAACAACTAGCAAAACTTGACTGTTTTTAGACCTAACAATCTTTAAGGTTTTACCACAACTTATGCACTTAAACCAGACTTGTAATGATGCATTAGAGACACAAATACACCTCCTAAAACAGATTTTCAAAGATATCAACAAATAAGCAGTTTAAGAACACTTATAACTGGCAGAATTGAGATTTTGCTAAACTAACTTCAAATCTAACTAGAACTTGAACCTAGCTTATGAAAACTAACATATAGAACTAATTTGAGCTTATGAAATTTAGTTTGATGACCAAAACAGCCTGCACATGATTTTACTAGCTTACAATTGCTTATTCCAAACACCCCTTTAAAACCTAAAAAACCATTTTAAGCTTAAAACAGATTATGAAAAGTTTTTAAACATAAAAACAGATTAATATCTAAGCTATAAAAAGACAAATAAACAATAAGATCAGGAAAATAAGCACTAGAATAAGCATATGCATAATAAGCATATTAAGACAATTTTAAGGCAAAGTATATGAAAACTAATCCTAGTGACATATATGCTATAAACTGATCATATAATGATATAATAGAACATATTAAGCTACATTAAGCAGAAATAAGTACTAAATAAGCAATAAAATAAGCTGAAACAAATTTTAAGCTCTAAACATAAATTAAGTAAAAGAGAAAGTACCTTAATCCTTTGCTCTAAACAAGGATTGAAAATGCTCTTAGAGTTATTCTACAAGCTCCAGCTTATAAATAAGCTGGTTAAGACCCATAAGCCCATCCTTGTCAGGCTTATCTTCCATTAGCTTATTATGCCCTTTTTAGGTATTTGAGAATGAAAAGGCTTATTCAGCTAAGCTTATTCAGCTAAGCTTTGAGGAGGCTTAGCTGAATAAGCAATAGCTTAGAAGGCAATGAGCTTATTTGAGCTTATTTAAGTGAATGTAAAACATATTAAGAACAATTGCTTATTAGTAAAAACAGAAATCAAAACACAACTGAATTTTATTAATTATTTGAAAAGGTTACAAGCTTAAACGGAAAAAGTACATTGATTAAAGACAATAAGCAGAAAATAAGCTGAAAATTACAAATTAAGCTAGACTAAACTACTCCTATACTACACACTTTGCACTGTGTGATTTGCCTTTTATTTATAGTTGGCAAGAGAAGCTTCTAGGTTCTCAGGAGCGTCTCCCTTCCATCAATCATAACCCTTAGATCAAATCAATCATTCAATCTGTCTTTTGAGCCTTTGGATTAATTCCACACAACATTAGCCAATGATAGTGCTTGGGATCGCCAGCGTGTCATTGTTGGTGTCAGATGCATCAGCTAAGCCTTCTAGAAGGAGCTCATATGTGGGTGAATAAGATTTTACCCTGGTGTGGTTGCTTGTTCTGTGTAAGGGTAAAATGGGAGGGAAGAGTGAAAAGATGTACAGTACATTTAACCCCTTTATGTATAACTTTGACTCGTTATTATCAAAAATTGACTTGGGCTTTTGTTTCTTCTTGGGCTTGGAATGGGTTAAGGGTTTATGGATTGGGTATATATGGATTTAGGCTTAATATGTTATAAAGGCTTAGGCTTATGTAAAGTATAAATCTTAATGGGCTGACCCGGCCCATTAAAATGGGTACGGGTTGACCCATTAAAGATAAATATGCCTTCGACTCGGATTTCTTGCACTCTTTCTATTTTCGTGCTCAGTTTTGTCCGCTTTGCCTTTGTTTTGTGTCCTTTTATTTAATATCCGTACCTGCAAGACACAAATCACAAAATACACATATACAATGCATTTTTATCTGTTTTTGGTCATTATTGGTCTTTTTAGCTCGTTTTAATAGGTAAAATGTATGTGTATTTAAGCACATACCATATTTATTATGACGTTTAAAGGCTAATACCTTCAGGTATTAGCCATCATTATGAAGATCTGAATGTTTGGTATTTGTTTATATCGATTTCTTGATTTATCGTTGAGTGCTTGTTTATGTTTATCAATTTATACTTGTTTACGCGCTTTTGTATGCAACATATCATTCAACTGGATCTAACAAAGTGGACCAAGCAGATCTAGAGTCCGGGATAGCTCTCCATATAGTAATTTATACATCTAGAATAATAGTTACACAAGTATTGTCCTTCTAAGTCTGTGTCTAGGATACGCTTCAGGCATAACTAGTTAATTGGATATTGCCAATGGTTTATTGATCGTGTTGACTAGCAGGTGACCTAGATAATTCAACAAATAACATTTTGATTCCATTGGATAGTTGGACAAGTGGACTACTAGTGTATATATTGCATTAAGCGGTAAGTGGGTAAAGTCTCTATGAGCTAGGGTTTAACAAGATCACCATTGCTTTAATCCCTAAGATAGATTATAATCAACAAATAAGGATTCTTTATGTGGATGATTTAATTATGATAGAATTAATGTGTCTAGGTCTTAGGATGATACAACGCCTAAGTCTTAAGAATGATATGCCACCTCGAGAGAAGAAATTATTGCACTAAATAAACAAACCAACGTTCTAATCGAATTAATAATGGTTAATACAGTTTTCTTATATAAGGTTCAACCTCTCTTTTATCTTTCGTCTATTAGCTTGCATGGGTAATAGTGTCTTGAATTGATTGTAGTCACCAACCAAATCGTGCCAGTCTCTCAAGCTGAAAACCCCCCCTTTTCCCATTAGAATTAGGATTTAGAATGACATAGGTTTAACATAAGTTTAGATTAGAATCGAATTAACATATATTAGATAACCAAGATATTAATTAAATTGATAGATTTAACCTCGCTCTCAGTGATCGACACCCTACTTACCACGAAACTACTACCGATCGGGTACACTGCCCGTTAAAGTGTTGTTTTTGGTTTAGTCGGCAAAATATAATTAAAACTTGAATCAATAAAATATACACCACACAACGACACATCAAGTTTTTGGCGCCGTTGCCAGGGAGTGAAAATTAATCTTGATTTTTATTTTGATATTTTAGTTTTTAACATTAGATTAGATCTAACCCTTAGGATTAGTGTAATTTAGATTAGTGTATATTCTTGTATATTCTGTAATATTTGTATATTTGTCTTTAATTGTTTGCTTGTATATATTTGTGTGTTTAATTGTTTGCGTATTTAATTGTTTTTCTTGAATACACTGTTCTGGTCGACAGTTGAATACGGCGTATCCACTTCCACTGGATACGGCGTATCCAGTTCTCTGTCCAATACAACGTATTCAATCCAACTGATTAATACGGCGTATCCACTTCCATTGGATACGGCATATTGATTGTCTGGAACAGAAACTGAAATAATTGATTTTCGTGCAAAAAATTTTCTACCTTCCTCTAGAACAAATCTTACTGATTGTTTATCCCTTGTTTCAGGTAGTGCATGACAAGGAGTTCTACGAACGAACTATTTACACCTTACAAGGAACCTGAACGAGAGTTCCGATCATCAAGAAGACACTTCAAGACTCTAAGTCTTGACGAATCGAGATCTCCGGATTTCAATATACTTTCTTACGAAGAATACTCAGAGGAAGAAGAAGAGGAAGAAATGGCAGAAAAAATGGAGCAATGCATGAGCAAGACCCGAACAGACTATGGATCGGGAGTCGCTAAGCCTAAAATTGATAGTAAAGATCAATTTGAACTAAAAGGACAATTTCATAAGGAGCTTTGAGAAAACACATTTAGCGGTTCGGATAATGAGGATGCTAATGAACACATTGAAAAAGTTCTCGAAATAGTTGACTTATTCCATGTTCCGAACATCACCGTGGATCAACTAATGCTCAGAGTCTTCCCTATATCTTTAACTGGAGACGCAACTCGTTGGCTAAGAAACGAACCAACTGGTTCGATCAAAACTTGGGAGGATCTTAAAACTAAGTTTTTGAACAAACACTGCCCACCTGGTTGAACTGCAAAGAAAATAAAGGAAATCAACAACTTTCAGCAAGAGCCAAATGAAACCCTTTATCAAGCATGGGAGCGCTTTAAGGAACTCTTGATGAAGTGTCCTCAACACTATTTGATTAAGATGCATGAGGTGATTTTGTTCTACAATGGGTTGGATGTTCCAACACGACAGATTCTTGACTCAAAAGGTGTCGTTCCAACTAAAACTGCTGCAGATGCCAAAACAACCATCCAAGAAATGGCTGAATACTCTTAAAAATGGCATAATGGAACATCTAGAGGAAGAAGTACCAAGACTTCTGATGGACTAGCTGCTATACAAGCACAACTGAACAATCTTGGAAGAGAGATTAAGAAAGTGAATGAAAAAGTTTATGCTGCTCAAGTTGGATGCGAGCAATGCAAAGGACCCTATTACACCAAGGATTTCCCATTGAAAGAAGAAGGGAAAACCCTAGAAGAAGCTTACTACACTCAATTTGGTGGACCTTTTCAAGGAGGGGGATATAGAGCAACTGCTCCAGGGTACTATCAAAGGAACAACGCCAATCCTTCGTTCCAGGAACGAAGGCAATCTATGGAAGATACCTTGAGCAAATTCATTAGTGAATTAGCAAAAAGACACGAAGAAAACTCTAACTTGATCAAAGAAATCCAAGCTTCGACAGATGTTGCCATAAGGAACCAACGAGCATCGATCAAAACTTTAGAAATTCAAATCGGGCAAATGAGCAAGGTACTACAGGAGAGAGGATTTGAAAGCCTACCAAGCTCAACTGAAACAAACCCAAGAGACCAAGTCAAGTCAATTTCAACCTCTATTAAAGCTGATTCAAACTCGATACGTCGTATTGGATCTAACCAATACGCTGTATCCACTGGACAGAACAGTACACCATTATACCAGGCAAGACAAACAATGGTTCCTTTTCCAAGTCGTTTGGATAATCATTACTGTGAAGAAGAGGGGAACTATGGACCAAAATTCATGAAAGCTTATGGAGCTTCACATATTAACAACGCCATACCCCAAAAAGAGAAAGACCCAGGAATTTTTCCTTTACCTTGCTTTATTAATGATTTCTGTTTTGACAACGCCCTTGTTGACTTAGGATCTAGCGTTAGTGTTATGCCTCTCTCGACCTACCTTAACGTAGGATTAGACAAATTAGTTTACACTAGGTTGACGGTGGAATTGGCAGATATAACAGTGAAATATCCAAAAAGAATTGTTGAAAACGTACTAGTAGGAATTAGCAAATTTACTTTCCTCGTAGACTTTATAATTCTACATATGCCCAAGGATATCAGAGTATCCTTGATCCTCGGAAGACCATTTTTGTCTACCGCCCGTGCTAAGATTGATGTTTACAAAAGAAACATTACTTTAAGAGTTTGGGAAGAAAAGATTATTTTCAAAAGTGTTAAACCTGCTAGTAGTATAATTAAGAGGGTCTACATACTAAGTTTGAGAGAACGAATGGAGCTTGATTTAGAAGCTAGGCTTATGGGAGAAACTTTTGTGATTAATAGATCATTAGACCCTTTCTTGGAAGATTACATTGAATTAAATGATCTAAACGAACCATCTGAGCTTAGGAGAAATCAAGGAGATGATTTGATGCCCACCACTGAGGAAGGTGAGGTAATTGAGGAATTTAGAATTAGAAATGAAGATCTTGATACAAGAATTGATGATTACCCTAGTTATTATGATGACGATAAGAAAATCCATATAGATTGCGCTCACAACTTAAAGTTTTCATGTATGATAGGATTTGAATTTACTCACGCCAACTTTTTCCTGTTATTGTATGTCAACATGATGTCAACAAAATTTCACTATTCAATAATGAAAAATAAGATGGTATACATAATGTTGTAGGAGCCTTAATGAATGTGCCTATCTTTGTTGGAACTTTTTCTGTAATGACAGATTTTATAGTTTTAGAAAACATGGATGCTTATCGTGATGAAGGAATGGGCGATGTTATTTTTGGCGAACCATTCTTAAGAGAAGCTGATATTAAAGCAAAACGGTTCGAAGGAATGATTACCCTTTACAAAGGCGATAATGAAGTAACTTACCAAATGGTGCGATCACATCCGAGGTTTAAACACCACACTAATGAGCAATGCAATAAGATCCCACCATTACTAAAGATGAATGAGAAGGATGTGATGCACGGAGTCTCGCATGCATACCAAAAGCTTAAGGGGTTCTACAAAGGGGTTTTGAATCTAGGACCCGATTACATTCGAAATGCAAAGACAGAAGAATGGCTCATACGCGGGCACATCAGCGTGCATGAGTTGGAATAAATGGAAGCCGAAGAAAAGTCTAACTTAATGACTTCGCTGTAAACAAAAGTGCTTCCCGGGAGACAACCCAGAATGTTATTTAATTTGGTTATCGAGTCTGTCTTCCCAGACTTCAATACGGCGTATCCGTTCTACCTCATACGACGTATTGATTATCTGGACGTTATTCGTCTTTACTTTTTACGCACTTTAAAAACATTATTGTCAGTTATGCGAATACGCCGTATTCATTAACTTGATACGCCGTATCCACAAACTGACCCGTATTTAGTTTGTTTTAGTTTAGTTTAAATTAACCATAGGTACCAAGATAGGAATGCACATGTTTTTCCTATATTTTACGCAGGGCCACGTGAAGGAAATATCGACGAATATTAGTGGAGAATTTATGAATCTGGAAATCTTAAAGTGTTGGAGTCTTGAAACCTCAAGACGGCTGTTCAACACAAAATCTTGCTCATAAACGCAAATTGGAGAATCTACCGAGCAAATATCAGGGGAGTTTCTCATTCTAATTCTTTTTAAATTCCCGTATTTAATGTTTTATACATACAACGAGGACGTTGTATAATTCAAGTGAGGGGATTGGAATTAGAATGATCACTTGTCCTATTTTTCACAATAAAAATCTTAAATTATGCTCAAATTTAAAAAAAATTCAAGCATACTTTTGTGAAATTACTTGTTACATAACCCGCACACAATAACCTTTGTTAGATATTGTGAGGATTTAACCTTTCCGTTTCCAAATGTTTACCCAAATTCCACAAAATATGAGTGTGCCGGTGATGTTGTAGACTTTAGAACTTGGCTTGGTATATCTATTCGAGACCACAATAATGAGTATTATGGATTTAATTGGAGTAACTTGTTTAAATTGGTAAATCTTAGGATTACAACCAAATCGCCTATACATGTTGTTTATTAACTAACTACACCGGTTAGTTAACCTCCCGTTAAACCCTTCCACTCTCATCTTTAGAGTGATGATCCACTAGAACAACCCGTAGAGCCAATCCTTTAGGAATTTACACCAACTATTTGTTTCGTTACACCCTTACACCTTAACCTACCCTATTAGATTAAGTTTAATTTACAGTTGCTAGTTGCTTAAAGTGTAAAGTTTGTATTTCCCGAGTCTTGTGTCATTTTCTATCTTTGGTGCGGTTGGAAATTTGCACATTGCAAATGGGAATGTATATTAGTAGTCAAAGCTCATGTGATTTTACTACCGTCACAATTATTGGTGAAACCGAAGAATGAAGAAATTACCGAAGGAATTATCTGGAATTATTATGAAGGTGAATATGGTGAAACTACACCGAGATTTGAAGTATAGTTGAAAAAAAAATTGAAAAAATGACACGGAGATTTAAAAGATAGTTATGCAACTAAGGAAAAAATGAGAAAAAAATACAAAAAAA
This sequence comes from Tanacetum coccineum, assembly GCA_026074375.1. Lineage (NCBI taxonomy): Eukaryota > Viridiplantae > Streptophyta > Magnoliopsida > Asterales > Asteraceae > Tanacetum > Tanacetum coccineum. The sequence continues at coordinate 64,948 of BQNB010004148.1, read as the reverse complement.
AGAGAGAAAGAAAGTTTGAAGATAATCATTTCGCAAAAAGCATTACCGAAGGAATTATACGAAGGATCGATTATTCGTTGATACGTTTAAAAATCAACGATGCAGAGTATTGTACAAAGTGGAAAATATCGACACTTGCCTTGTAGAGTATGTAAAGTTTTGGGAAGATTGGGAAGTTGATCGTTATTTGGGGACGCCACCATCTTGGGTTGTTGGGTTTTTGATCTATGATCAAGTACGTTATAATTAGTTGGGTCTTAATCATGATATAGGCGGGATAAATGTCTTAGCAAATTGTACTTTAGGTTAAATCTATTTTGTTTCTGATTTTTATTTAACAACAATTTACTTTCCATCTCACTGATGATTATGCGCTGGTTTTCGCGAATGCGGACTTGTCTCGAGAGTGCATGTCTATTTCGTCGTTTACGGCATGTATGCATGTCTTAGCTGCCTAGTTGGTTTTTTACGATTTGGTGAAAGTTAGAAAAGATTCCTACCCTTTTATCAGTCTTTCCATCCTACCCTTTAGTTAAATTCAAGTAGGGATGGTGACTCGAACACACATGCTATCCCGGCAATTCCGAGTCGTGTGTTTTGGTGTGCTTCTGCTGCCTGGTTGGTGTGGTACTTCTGTGTGTGTGGAAAAGATTGTAGAATGATCAAACGTTGCCTTTCCATAAAAAACCCATATTTAAACCTTTTAAACTTGTTATATTGGCTTTAGTTGGTGGAGAGTGTATCTTTGCAGATTGATGATAGAATACTCATCACGTCACGAGCATTATTTGAGCGACTTAGTTAATGTTACCACATCGATTTGTTGAGTGATTTGAGTTTTTCATCTTCTTATTTCGGGAGGTGGTTTGGTTTGTGTTCTGGTAATTAGTTCGTAATACGTGCTTTAACGGAAAATATCCTTAAGGGATATATTTTTATAAACTTCTAAACACTACTTGAGGACAAGTAGGATTCAAGTGGGGGGATATTTGATGACATCAAATAACGTCTATTTTATAGCATCATTTATCCCATGTTATTAACCCATTTTGTATAGTTATTGCAAAGAATTGTTACTTAATCGTTTATATTTGAGAAATGTAGTAAATATGGAGTAATTGGTGAAACTTAGCAAATGGCGCGCATTTTGGTTCTTAAATGATTGATTTTTTGAAGAGTACATATTTTCGAAGACCAATACGCCGTATCCATCAAGGAAGATACGGCGTATCTGTGCCTGCACTTACCAAAGACCACAAAAGGAATGAAGATCAATACGCCGTATCCAGAGGACTCAATACGCCGTATTCAAGATATGTAATCAATATATTATTCTAGAAGATATCAAACGTGGTCCATACTCCAAGAAATCTCCAATACGCCGTATCCAACCGACTTCCAGACCTTATAAATAGAAAACTCAAAAACGAGTTTTAAGTGTGCTAAATCATATTCTCGATACCTAAATCACAAAAGTCGATTTTCAGAGGAGGAAAACGAGTAGCAGATGAGGTCGAAACAACTATTCAATTCCAATAGGGCAGATGTAATTCAATGTTACACCTTTAGTAATCGTTCAGTTTTTGGTTTCATTCAGTTAAACTCGGTTAGGGTTTACCTTGGACTAAATTATTACTCTTGTATTTAGTTATGCGATTGGAAGGCTAATACCTTCCGGGTGATTAGCCATTATTATGAAGATCTGAATGTTTGGTATTTGTTTATGTTGATTTCTTAATTTATCGTTGAGTGCTTGTTTATGTTTATCAAATTATACATGTTTACGCGCTTTTGTATGCGACCTATCATTCAACTGAATCTAGCAAAGTGGACCAAGCGGATCTAGAGTCCGAAGATAGCTCTCCATATATTAAATTTATTACATCTAGAATAATGTTTCACAAGTATTGTCCTTCTTAAAGTCTGAATGCTAGGATACGCTTTCGGGCTTAAACTTGTTAATTGGAATATTGCCGATGGTTTTTAGTGATCGTGTTGACTAGCAGGTATCCTAGATTAATTCAACAATAATTCTTGATTTCTATTGGATAGTGGGACAGTGGACTTATCTAGGGTATAGATTGCCATTAAGCTCGGGTAAGTGGGTAAGTCGCTATAGCTAGAGTTTACAAAGATCACCATTGCTTTAATCCCTAAGATAGATTATAATCAGCAAATAAGGATGCTTTATGCGGATGCTTTAATTGTGACAGAATTAATGTGTCTAGGTCTTAGGATGATGCAACGCCTAAGTCTTAAGAATGATATGCCACATCGAGAGAAGAAATCATTGCACTAAATAAACAAACCAACGTTCTAATCGGATTAATAATGGTTAATACAGTTTTCTTATATAAGGGTCGACCGCTCTTTTATCTTTTGTCTATTAGCTTGCGTGGGTAACAGTGTCTTGAATTGATTGTAGTCACCAACCAAACCGTGTTAGTCTCTCAGGCTGAAAACCCCCATTTTCCCATTAGAATTAGGATTTAGACTGACATAGGTTTAACATAGGTTTAGATTAGAATAGAATTAACATAGATTAGATAACCAAGATATTAATTAAATTGATAGATTTAACCTCGCTCTCAGTGATCGACACCCTACTTACCACGAAACTACTACCGATCGGGTACACTGCCCGTTAAAATGTTGTTTTTGGTTTAGTCGGCAAAATATAAATTTAAAACTTGAATCAATAAAATATACACTACACAGAGACACATCAACAGTTCATGGGAACCTATAGCACCACATGTGATACAATAGAAGTTGTTTTGTGCTGAATGATAAATTATATCATTTTTCCAAAGACGTCGCCCTAAACTAAACCATACCTTAACCATACCTTATGCTATAATATGCATTTATGTAGGGGTGTTAGTCGGGTCGGGTTGGTCGGGTTCGGGTCAAAGTAAAGTCAAGGCTAAAAACTCCATACCCGAACCTGAACCTATTTGAATTTGGGTTAGTTGAGTTCGTGTCAACTCGAATATAAGTAAAATGTTATAAAATTGCTTATTTTGTACTCGTTTAGATTAAAATTTTATATTAAAAAAAATAAAAAAATCATTATTTTGGGTGGTTGGCCAGAAACCGAGTTAGCAAAAAAAATACTCTATTTAGTATTTAGGTTACTCGAATTAACCAGGATAACCCGAATAAAAATTCTCATCCGAACAAAAGTTCGGGTTGGGCCGGGTTTTTTAACACCCCTACACTTATGAACCCGGTCCACTTCCGTCTAGTCACAAGTCACACAACTCACCCGAAACCCCCTTCCAACGGCAAAATCACTATACATACACACAGACACACTATTCATTCATTCCAATAGTTTTATTTCACCTTCTTCACAACCATAACTCCACCAAATTCTCTAAAACGAAACCCTAAAAACCAACCAAAAAAAAAATGGTGGAAACAAGGCGAGGCTCATCCTCATCCAAACGTACACTCTCACCACCACCACCATCCTCCTCATCTTCACCACAACAACCACCTCCCAAAAAACCAAAAGTAATAATTTTTTTAAACAATTTTACAAAACCCTAGAAAGAATTTTGTTCAATTTAACAATGTTTGTTTGTTTAATTACAGAGGGCATCTTCAACGGCGACAAATGAGGCGGTGCTTAAGGAGTCTTGTGTTGATGAACAAGAGGTGCGATCATCTGACACGTGTAAGAAAGAAGTTCAGAATTACGACGAAGTCGATAACTCCAGACTTGCTGTTATTCAAGGTTAGTCGAGTGTTTTTAATTTTCAATTTTGACTGTGATCGGTGTTTATGTAATGGGTTTTTTGTGGCGCTTTTTTAGGGGATTCGACGGCCAAGAAACCATGGGGGAAGCTTATTTCTCAACTTTCTCAGGTATCTGTGTTAAAATTAGTAGTTTTGGCGTTATATGGGTGTTTGTTTCGGCTTATATGTGGGCTTATGAGCTTATTTGATTTCGGCTTATATATCATAAACCCCAATTTTCTGGCTTATATTAAGACTTATAGACTTATATAAGTTTATCACATAGTAATAAACTTATATAAGCCCACAAGTCTCAAAATAAGCCGAAAAATTGGGGCTTATGAAATATAAGCCGAATTCAAATAAGCTCATAAGCCCACATATAAGCCGAAACAAACACCCCCATATAGCAGGCTTAAGTGGGTTTCGGCTTTATGTTTCATAAGCTCATTTTTTGTGGCTTATTCTCAAACTTTCCGGCTTATATAAGCCGAAAAGTTTTAAAACAAGCCACAAAAAAATGAGCTTATGAAACTTCAGCCGAAAACCACATAAGCCATAAGCCCGCTATATAAGCCGAAACAAACTATAATAGTGAAAGTTTGGACATTTTGTGAAATTTAGACGGCATTGATACGTAATGTGTAGTTTTTTTTAACATATTTTAACTGTATGTAATGAAAGTTATCATTTTTAACGCAATGTGGAATGTGGTTGATATAAGAGTGATAGTGCTGAAAACTGTTTATCAGATTGAGTATGTTATGTAGGTCATATTTAGCATTTGGTATAAAAAATATGGATAATGTGGGTCCGGGTTTTATGTGAAATTCTAACCATGCTTAAAGTTCTAAACTTTAAGAAGACCCGTACCCTTACTATGTATCGAGTGATCAATCAAATTATTGAGTGTTGGTTTTCTACTACATTTTGTGCTTTTCTTCTTGAACACGTGAAACAGTAGTTCTAAACTTTAAGAAGACCCGTACCCTTACTATGTATCGAGTGATCAATCAAATTATTGAGTGTTGGTTTTCTACTACATTTTGTGCTTTTCTTCTTGAACATGTGAAACAGTGTTTTCGCTGTTATAAATTTATGCTTTACCAGAATGATATGATTGTAGCCAAAGTACAAATCACATTCTACAAGTTCCTTTCTAGTCTTTGTTTATTTTATGTGAACGACATTCAAGGTTACATTTTTGAACTTCTCTTATGCTGCTTTTACTATGAGCATTATGTGAACAGAATCTCTAAGTAAGACTTTAACTTCTTGTTTACTGGATTTAACTTTAGCGTCTAATTATTTGCTTCTGCTGAAAATCCAAATATTCATGCGGTTATGATACTTGAAATGGAGTTCTTTTTATTGTATTACAAGAAACGTGTGGATCTGTTGTTGGTTCATGTGACAGAATGCTGTTGAAATGTATGCAATCTTTTATTTGGTATTTTGGTTAGTGTCATGTACTGTCTTCTTGATTTTTGGCCATTTCAGTCCTTATAAACTGTTTGGAACAATTGATGTAAATTGTGATGTAAGTAATATAATTCACTTTTTCACAACAGAATTTTTTTATGCAGTTTTGTAATATTTCCCTTTTTGATGTACAGTTTCCTCATGTTGACATGGACCGTCCCGTATTCACTGTCGGCCATGGAAGCCAATGTGACTTGGTGGTTGCTGATCCATTTATCAGTAAATTATTGTGCAGTCTGAGGCACGTAGATTCAAAGGTATCGTACTTATCTTTCTGGTTATTGCATTATTGTAAACACCTCTTTTAGTAAAAATTTATTTATTGGGTTTTTATCATCAATTCAGTTCGTTATTTATGTGCATTTCTACTATGTTAATTTGGCAAAGGTCACTAGAATTGTTCTGTTTACTTTTCATAGGGAGGACGTCCATCTTATACGCTGCTAGAAGTCACGGGTGGCAGTGGTATTGTCCAAGTCAACGGCAAGATCCATCCTAAAAATGCAACCGTCCCACTTAAAGCAGGAGATGAAGTAGTCTTCACCTCATCCGGAAGGCATAATTATGTATCCTAAATACAGTCTTCATGTTTTCTTATTTCAATAATTATCTTTCAATAATTATCTTTCTCGCATTGTACATTATATGAAAACAAGTTCCTTAGCATAGTATCAGATATTTCAGAAGCTATCAAATGATGCTGTCACTACAAGCGTCACACCTTCATTGAGTATATCGGAAGCACATAATACCGGCTCATTGAAAGGACTGCAGTTAGAGGCAAGATCTACAGATACATCTTCTGTTGCAGCATCAATATTAGCATCTTTGTCAAACATGCAAATTGCTGGAGCATCAATAAGAGCATCTTTGTCAAACATGCGAAAACAGTTACTTGGCAAAGGTTTCCCAGTTCTACCCTCTAACGTGAAGGATGGTTCCGATCCTAATGATGGGCAAAGTGGTCCATTGAATGAGAAAGGTGTTGATGTAGAAACGGGAAATGTCCTTGGGGGAACTCACGAGCTAAGGCCATTATTGCAGATGCTTGGAGGAACATCTGCTTCTGAGTACATATCAAAACTTCTTGAGGAGCAAAGGGAATCAAAAAAACTTGTCGAGGATATTAATAATATAACCTCTTTATCAGCACGTCGTCAAGCATACAAGGACAGCTTAAAACAACGTATTCTTGATCCTAATATGATTGAAGTCTCATTTGATGAATTTCCATATTACTTGAGGTGCAATTTCCTTATGACTGAAATTTCTTGATGAATTTCCATGTTTATGATATATATGATGCTATGTGCTCAGCTTTTTTCTGTTAAGCTTGTTCTGTTCTTCCTGGTGCTAGATTTTTTCCGCTTATAACTTTATCAGACATCAATATGAGCTTGACTTAGATATCAGAAGTTCTCCCCTTCTTTGTTTTGCTTTGCTTTTTTTATATTTGTTAGGCCATTTTTGTAAATAAGTGGCTGTTTTCAATGTTTCTTGCTGTAAAACAGTCAACAAAATACATCAAGTGGCGATTCACGGGAGTTTCAACTCTCTTTTTTTGTCTTGCTGAGTAGACACTCTATTCTTAACTAAGCAGTTCTAGCAGTGGGGCTTTATTTTGCAAGTATTTTGGTTTCTTTAAACCTGTTGAATACTTCTTCGCCATTAACCTGGTTTATATTCTTTCTTACTAATTTCTGTTATAAATCGATGATACTTAATTGATAATAAAGAGCTTCTCCCCCCTTTTCAGAACACTACTATATAGTTCCTTTTCAACCTAATCTGTTTTTTAGACCATGTGCCATGATTATGTTTTGCACTTCTGTTTATACCATGTACACTTGACTTTCAGTTTTATTGACTGTACCTTCTACAACAATTTTTATGTCAGTTATATTGTATATGTCAAGAGTTCAATGATTTTCATTCATGTTGCTATTTTGTTTGAACTCTACAGTGAAACCACAAAAAGTGTGCTGATTGCTTCGACATTTATACATCTGAAGTGTGACAAGTCTGTTAAGTACGCCTCAAATCTGCCTACTGTGTGCCCCAGGATACTATTATCTGGTCCAGCAGGTACTTAAACTGTTTGTTAAAGAATTCAATACTTACTGTTATCCACCGACATTATATTATTGAATGTTTCTCAGGCTCAGAAATATACCAAGAAACATTGACAAAGGCTCTTGCAAAACATTTTGGTGCTCGGTTACTCTTAGTTGATTCCTTTTCATTACCGGGTGTAAGCTTTGTATCCAATATTCAATTTACACCATGAAATTTATATTATAATAATTTCTATTCATCTTGATGATAGCAGGGATCAACAGCTAAGGAAACAGACACCCCTGTGAAGGAGAGCACAAAGCCAGACCGGGCAAGCTTTTCTAGAAAAAGGGTCACGCATACAACTAGTTTTGTGCATTCAAGAAAACCAACATTCAGTGTTCTACCTGATATAGCTGGTGGTGGACCGTTCGCGTACTCAAGTGCTAAGCCAAAGCAGGAGGCATCATCATCAAAAAGTTGCACTTTCAAGGAAGGTAAATGGTTATTTTTTTAATTATTTTTTTAAAATAGTGTGGATATATTTTATGTGTAATGAATACAATCATTTGACAGGTGATAGAGTTAAATATGTGGGTCCCTTGATATCTGGATTGTCGTCTCTGCAACCTCCTACAAGGTATCTTCACTGCTACATCCAATCAGCTCATACGATTATGTATAGGCTAGATATGATTCTATCCCCTTTTTGTCTAATATTTGAGTTATATACATTATGACTTAAACTGTTTATGCCGGTGCTTTAGTTAAATGAAGGAATGCATTGGTTTTTTGAGAGGTACTGTTAGTTATATATGCGTAAATAATGAAGTTTGGTTTCCAAATATTTGAGTTTTATCGTCATCTTTCTTCTGGATAATATAGCATTAGGTTATGATTAGATAAGTAGTCTGGGATAAACATATATTAGGATACTTTCGGAATAAATGAGTTAAGTTTTCAGTTTTTTGTCTCTGTATTTTCAGTTGTTATAAACATTAATCAATAAAGCATCATATTTAATTATTTATAGTTTTTACAACTTATAATGTTTTGCATGCATTTTGTAGGGGTCCAGGATATGGTTATAAGGGAAAAGTTTTGCTTGCATTTGGTGACAATGTTCTTTCCAAGATTGGAGTTAGATTCGATAAACAAATTCCAGAAGGCAATGATCTTGGAGGCATTTGTGAAAAAGACCATGGTTTTTTCTGTGATGGTAAAATCGTAACATTCAACCAATTCTTAGTTTGGCATTATATTGAGCTACATTAATTACTTTTTGACAAGAAAATTCTTTTGGGGATTTATTTGCAGCTTTTTTACTGCGCCTTGATTCTTCTAGGTCTGATGATGTTGAGAAGCTTGGCATTAATCAGCTTTTTGAGGCATGTTTGAACCCTTTCTCTTTCAGTATGCCACATTATGTTATGATAGTTTAATTCGTAAGATACATAATATTGAACCAAATTTATTATCACCATGAAATTTATTCAGCATAACACAACTGGCTTTTAAAAGGTCTACTCATCTTGCAGATTGCTTTAGAAGAATGTGAAATTAGTCCTTTGATTTTATTCATAAAAGATATCGAAAAGTCAATGCTGGCGAACCCAGAAGCCTATGCTTTATTTAAAACGAAGCTTGAGAAATTGCCTTGGAATGTGGTTGTCGTTGCTTCACATGCTCAGACGGACAATCGAAAAGAGAAAGTAAGATCATCGTCAGACTTTATATTATCAGTTATATCAAATTCTTATGCCTAGTTTTTAAAATAAAATTGCAGTCTCATCCTGGTGGATCACTGTTTACAAAGCTTGGGAGCTTGTTCGACTTGACTTTTCAGGTATACATTGACTTTCCCCCGTGGTCAACTTTTGTTTAGTAATGCCCACATATCAAATGTTGCTGTTGGTAATTTGAAATTTTAGTTTGATTCACTGTCTTAGGTATTATACATCCATGCGACTATTTGAAGAAACACGTGCTGTCAAATAACATCAATAGTGTTGTAATGAAACGGTGCTAATTTTTTGCAGGATAGTTATGGCAGATTGCATGATAAAAGCAAAGAAACCCCTAAAACCGAGAAGCAACTCTCACGCCTTTTTCCTAACAAAGTGACCATACAGACGCCTCAGGTAACTTAAAAGCCATTTTAGTCTGGTGGTCTGTATTTGTATATGTTTGAGGATATTGATTGATATCTTATTTATATTAAATGGTAGGATGAAGCATTACTTTCAGATTGGAAGCAACAGTTAGACCTGGACACTGAGACCTTAAAATCGCAGTCAAACATTGTCAGCATTCGTAAGGTGAGTATTATCCTGTCTGTAGCACTAAGACTAGCATTACCTTCCTCGTCTGTTTTTAACTTGTTAATAAAATTATGTTTTCAACTTGTATTTACACAATATAGTGTTGTGACGACGAATATATTATTTCGAAAAAGTAAATGCGTTAAATTGGTTAATTAAAGCATAATAATACAATTTTACATTTTACATGTAAAAGTAATTCAAGTCGTAAAAAAGTATATAATAGCATATGGGAACTAGAAAGTCACATCTGATGATACATAAAAAAAATAGTTTTACGTATTATGCCGGCTCTATGACCTGTCTCAGGCCCAGACTCATTTGTGCGTTTTACTTCAACCAGTTATCTGCGCTGACTTGGGTGACAAGATGTGTTTTTTTCTTTGTGTAGTATATGAATCTTTCCTGATGTATTTCAGGTTCTGGATCGTGTTGGTCTTGATTGCTCCAATCTAGAAGAGACCTGCATGAAAGACCAAGTCTTGACAAATGAAAGTTAGTCTCATTTCTTTATTTTCCAATTGTTGCTATGGTTTCTTTACATGTTTAGTTTTCCAGTAATTTATTTCTATTATGGATAATCGGATATATTAGATGCGGAAAAGGTTGTTGGATGGGCTCTTAGTCATCACATCATGCAGAGTTCAGAACCTTTTGCTGAAGATGCGAAACTTGTACTTTCTAGTAAAAGGTACCCTTTATAGAAGGAAAGCGATGCACTCGGTTTATTGTATATGCATATGCTTACTTTCTATATTGTGCTGATTATTGTAGCATCAAGTATGGACTCGATATATTGCAAAGTATGAAGAATGAGAGTAAAAGTTCCAAAAAGACACTTAAGGTAAAAGATTATACCTGATTTTCCATTATATGGGTCCCATTTGATATATATTAACAATACATGGGAACTCTAAATTACGGAGTAATATTTTGATGAAAATTCAGGATGTTGTTACTGAAAATGATTTTGAGAAAAGAATCCTAGCTGAAGTTATTCCACCGAAAGAAATTGGTGTTTCCTTCGATGATATTGGTGCTTTAGAAACAGTAAAGGATACTTTAAAAGAATTGGTGATGCTACCCCTTCAAAGGCCTGAATTGTTTTGTAAAGGACAGTTAACAAAGGTAAGTACCAGATGATATACTATAAAAAATTATAATTTTTAATTGATAAAGGTATAGTCAATGCTAAACAGTGTGTTTTTCAGCCTTGCAAAGGGATTTTGCTTTTTGGGCCACCTGGTACAGGTAAGACGATGCTTGCAAAAGCTGTTGCAACAGAAGCGGGTGCTAATTTTATCAACATATCAATGTCAACCATTACTTCAAAGGTACTTGTTATTTCTTATACTGGCTTGAATATCTGATGGAAATTAATTGACTTATTTCTGATGTTGATTGCAGTGGTTTGGTGAAGGAGAGAAGTATGTCAAAGCTGTTTTCAGTCTTGCAAGTAAAATCGCTCCCAGCATTGTGTTTGTTGATGAGGTTAGTTAAGTTATAAGAAATTTAACAGTTCAATAAAACAAGGTATAACTTTAGCTGGGTTCCACTAATATTTTTTGTTAAGTCCAGCAATTCAAATAGTCATATCGTGCATCAAAGAAAAGCAATTTTAGAACCTGTTAATTCAGTTGTCAAATAAATATATTTATAATTGGATAACAATCAATGCTCTTTTTGTCAAAAGTCTGCTCATGGTTACTTGGTAGTTTGTCCTAAAATGAAAACTTCTGCAAATTTTTAGTAGGTATCCGTCCTCGTCTTAATCTCTCTCTTACTAAAGTCAAGTCAATAATCGTACACTTGATTTGTACTTTTGCAATAGTTTGATAACTTTTCCATGATAATCGCATTATAATGTGCTTTATATTTATTTATTTTTTAATTTTGAGAATTTTGGAATATGGTAAAAGTATAAATAGCCAAGAGAGCCATGATCCCTTTTTGGTATCTGAACTGTATCAGTCAGTGTACTGATATTTCTTGGATTTTAATTCCAAGTCCTGTTTTTCCTTTATCCTTATCTCATTTTTTGTCTTCGTTCTTTTGGTTTATAGGTGGACAGCATGTTGGGAAGACGCGAGAATCCACATGAACATGAAGCAACTAGAAAAATAAAAAATGAGTTTATGATGAACTGGGATGGTTTGCGTACAAAGGAAAGAGAGCGTGTACTTGTACTTGGTGCCACCAATAGGCCATTTGACCTTGATGAGGCTGTTATTAGGAGACTACCTCGTAGGTACGTGGTTTCTTATTTCCTGTCTTGGTAGTGGTGGCAAAATGGGTTGATTGGATAATGGAAATACACTTATTTCAGAATATGTTAGCATTAAGTTTAGGTCAAAACTAGCTGTGTTGATGGTAAACACTTTTTTTGTCTGTCTTTTTAGTTTAATCGCTCGTAGAATTAATTTACTATTACAAATTTAAATTATGAAATATAAACTTTTCTTTTAATTGTCAGAATGGATGATTTTGGTTAATATGATTTGTTGTCTGTCGAAGGTTCTTTCAGATACTTCAAAAATATTTAAATGATTCTTATGAACCAAGTTCGGTTTTTTAAAGAAATGTTTTTTTCAATATACTTTGGCTTTACGGTCAGGTTGATGGTGAATCTACCAGATGCCTCAAACAGGGAGAAAATTTTGAGAGTAATATTGGCAAAAGAGGAAATGGTACCTGACATTGATCTTGAATCAGTGGCTAATATGACTGATGGCTACTCCGGAAGCGATTTAAAGGTTTTTATTGTCGCTTCTCAATTTGTGAAAAAGTTTTGAACATTTCCCATTTTGGTGTTTTGTAGACAGCATTTACATATGTTATTACAACTGTTATGTTTTTGACATTATGTTTGGTTATCTTATGAAATTTCAGAATCTTTGTGTGGCAGCTGCCCATTATCCGATAAGAGAAATTTTGGACAAGGAAAAGAAGGTTTGTCTCTTTGATAATTAGTAATCAATACCTAGTATAAATTAACGTGGATAGGTTTGGTTTTATGTGAACATAGATTATCAGCTAAAAATTACTACACATTTAAACCTCGCATTTGACTCTGTTTTGTCCACATTTTTGTTATAATCTGTGCACATTATACAGGCCAAGACTACTGCTTTAGCTGAAAATAGACCATTGCCTCCTTTGCTTACCAGCGAAGATGTTCGCCCTTTGTGTTTGGATGATTTTAAGAAGGCACATGAACAGGTATGGAACATAAGAATCAAGTTAATTTATTGAAAATGTTCTTGTGGTTGCTTCTTCGTTCTTACTTTGAGACTGGTCAAATTTCATCGTGGAGTTAAAACTGGTCAATCTGAGAAAATACGTTGTATTAAATTTAAAATGATTAGTAATGTTTTAGTTTCAAGTCAATACCATCAAATGTAGTTTGTAATGATGTTTTAGTTTAACATCTTACAAAAAAAGTTTCAACAGAAGGATTGTCTCAAATTTCATGGGATGCATACAAGGAAAGTTCTGTTTTCTTTAAAAAAGATGATGACAGGCATTTTGGAGTTACTTCGATCATAGTACTAAATAGAATATTGTTTGCAGGTATGCGCGAGTGTATCATCAGATTCAGCAAATATGAACGAACTGGTGCAATGGAATGAGCTATATGGAGAAGGTGGATCGAGGAAGAAGCAGCCCTTGAGCTACTTCATGTGATTAATTGATTGCATCAAGTCATGAGAAGTGTATAGCAAATCTTTTGTTCATTGCTAATTTATCTCACCCGAATCCTCACCCAAGAGCCTCTTTTTTGTCTATCAGTTAACTATTAGGCTTGTCTGACTGTGTAGGAATCTAATGAATCTCTCTCATTATCTGATCTAATGTTTTCAAAATGCTGATTCTAACTTGGTTTCTATCTTCTGGAATATTAACGAATCAAACTTGGAATTGTAGTTGAGCGCTAATAGTATGATGGTGCGTGTTTTTGGCTCTTTTGCCCTGAAGTGCGTCCGTTCATTCACTTCATTGCAGCAGAATATTTAAGGCTAGTCTTTCATTAACCATCGCTGACTATTGCCGCCTAGCGATACATTGATTTGTCTTGAATAAATTTGTGACTACTTTGCCTTCACTTTAAGACAAACACATCATTGCAAATATAATAAACTGGAAGATATTGTAACACAAGTTTCTTTTTAAGCTGCTTGTTTAAAACAAGCATCATCGCGCGTTGCGGCGGGACTTTATTTTTTTGCGAATTGATTACATAAACTGTTAAATACAGAATATCTATCAACAACAAAGTGTACGAAACCAAGTCTGTTCATTATTTTTGTAATACCAAAGTAAGAAGGCACGCGGTTTCGAGATCATACCTTTATGGCACTGTCGGCGGAATCCAATGACTCGAATTCGTTCAAACCAAAAACAAATGTTTTCTAGAAAATGGCGATCTCTAAGAGCAGCTTAATGTACTCTAGATAGATCCTGTATGTGCGCAAAACAACACGCCTCCCCAGGCAACAACGATGATACTTCGGGGGTGCGTTCCTAGGATTATTCTTTATGTGCTCCTCGTACCAGAAACGGGTGCCACAATGTTGGTATGTCTGATCACTGGCTCCAAGATGCACATATCCGACTGGGGACCTGTGATCGTAACGAAAGTTGTTAAATGAAAATGACACACACATTGATCGTCCAGAAAAAAAGTGGTACTGATAATTACCCGTAGGTCTTTGAAGCCCGGTTGGGTTCATATCACATGTGACAGGATCACTGGCAGGTACGTTATTCGCAACACCTAGTCCAAAACAATGGGTATCTATTGTTAGTTCTTTGGTTTGGTTCCCGGTCAAAGCCGTGAAAGCAAGCTTGTTTGGGCTACTGGATATAGTAAAAAAGCACTTTAAAAAATGGAAGCTAGACAAACATACCCGTGACATCAGCCTGTAGCGTACAATGGTCCGAAGTAGAGACAACAGGGACGTTTACATCTTCCTTAAAGGTGGTAGTTTTACTACTACACTCACCTGTAGAGTAAAATGTATAAGAACTGATATATCTACACTTACCACTATCTTGTCTTGGAATGAGAAAGCAAGTTTGTTTCGGCACGTACTGGATTATTAGTTAAAAAAAAAGCACTTTTAATAAATGGATCGATAGACAAACTTACCCTCGTGATCCATCAGCCTTGTAGCGTTACATATGGTAATTATCCAAGATTACAATGTTAGAGACAAACAGGTGATTTTTACATCTTCCTTAAAGGGAGCGGGTACGCTTTTGACTACTACACTCACCTGTAGAGTTAAAATGGTTTATGAGCTGATGTATTTCGACAATGACCCGACTAAGTTTGAACAAACACTAAAAATACACCCGTTATGCAGCTGTTGCAGACAGGCCCCCTTCTTCTTAATATAGTAATAAAGTGTGAACAAAAATAAACCAAACCGCGCTGTATTAAGTGAGACTGTACTTAGCCATTTAGTAAAACACATACAGCCACTGTAGGAAGAGACCATCTAGCTAGGTCCGACATTGTTTAGGTAGAAGGTGGTTCTTCGGTCGTTTGAGCCAAATCATATGCACAAACACACAACACATATATTAGATGGTGTAGTATGTTTGGATTATAATTATAAGTTAGTAGTTACTCCTTTTTTGGTTGGCACGTTCACTAATCTGAATAGTGCCTAGTGAATACTATCTTTTTAAATTAGCTCGAAAAAGAAAAGAAAAAAAGATGTTATCTTTATTTTATTTTTGTAATGCCATTTTTCAAATCAATGTAGAAGTAACAACAAAAGCTGATATTTGAAGCGGATAGTCAAAAAGTTGTCACTACAAAATTTACAAAGCTAAAAACAGAATTATCACAATTTAGATATAAAAAGGATAAGAATCTGAGTCGAAAAAAAGTTGCAATATTTGCCAAGTTTATGTTTCACGCCTTAGATTCAGAAAAAAAGATCCTAATGCTTGACATAAAGGAGTACGCTGGTTTAACGAATATTCGCCAACAGAAAGACCCGACCACCTTTAGCCAGAGGCTCACAATTCTCTAAAAAAGGTACTGTGCAACCTCAGGATTCACTCTGTATGAGATGCGGGTTCGGGACATCCGGGTTCACAGTGACCACGCTCTTACTCTTTTTACAACAAAGCAATTACACTTCTGGCCACATCTTTCGTCACTGTTACAAGCCCAAGAACAATCATTCGCCGATCCATGATCAGATGCAGTAAAGTGGTGGTAATTTTCTACTCGGGATAACTGAGACAGTCTATCTGCCAACGTCGCGGCGCAAGTCACCGAAACCCTGCATTATCTAGAACTCCAAATACGTATTTCATGTTTTGGTGATCGAATTGTTCTCAACCACCGACTGACTGTATGCTTTATCTTTTAGATGGAAAACCGCTATTGCTCGGTTATTACTCATCAACAATTCATAAGCAAGGCTACGGTGGTATTTAACGTCGTCGCAATCTTCTCAGACGTGCCCGTTCAATCTCCTAAGACAATACCCCCCTACTCAAGACACTTGGGAACATTAACTTTCTTTTACTTAACATTTAGAGCTTTCTAAAACTACCTATTAGTCTAATACACCACAATACAACCTAATTTAGTAGACACCATACAATCTTTATGGCAAGACCTATACAGTAAAACAATGTCGAATACATTTAGACCTAAAGAACCACTATTCTAGATACAACTAACAGGCTAAACACAGTAACAACACTAAAGAGCAGAAAATTCTAATACGCATAACACAATCAGGCATGGATGTAACTTGCTTAAATACTCGTTGTTTTGTTTCGCTCTAGTTTAGCCCTTATCCATCGGTCATCCCCATTTTCATGTGCGGTGGAGAGTTGAGGACCTCTCAGAAATATCCATATTTTATGAAACTAGGTCCTCTCGCTAAAATCGGCTGCAATACTGTGAATCTCAGTCCACTAGTCAATAAAAAACTTGAATAAAGAAGGATGGAAATAAAATTTGAAATTATAGTAAAAAACACCTCCGAAATTATGAAAGATAATATCCTTAAAATTTTGGCTCGTAAAAAATTTAGTTACCCTTTTTTTGTGGATATAGATTTTGATGCTCTGATTGATTTTCTATATCTGCTGTGAGACCACATGTATCTTGTTATACTTCTGTTCTAATTTTCACTAAAAGCGGTGGTTTTGTCCACAAAGACTGGCGTGATTTTGTTGATTCCTGAGAAATGTTACTGAGGTTCTGGCGTTTGTTATCAAAACTATGTAAGAAACAAAAATGGCCTGGTTCCTTTGATGAGTCAATTTTATGTCCACGGTAGCTAAGGATATGGTTCTTTGGTTAAAACGTAGTCGTCCAATGTGTATTTTTACGAATGCTAACAAGAACTCAAGCGACGTTGCGGCGGGTTGCTTAATTATTTTTTTTGTATTTACTAAATTTTTTTATGTTTCCGGTATGGTTTTTTTTTCTGGCTGGATGCGTTTTGATATGGCCAGGCCGTGATTAATTTTTTATATATTTTTTTTTTTTTTGTATGATTGGGAAGGAAAAAAAAAATTGCTGTTGGGTTTTCGGGCTATATTTTTTCTAGAATATGTTTCTATTTTTGGGAGGTTTAGTAAATTGTGTTTTACAGGGAATTTTTGTGTTAAGAGAAAATCGTGTAAATCAGTTAACAAGGTGAGGGTCGTTTGTGTTATTTTTTTTTACTTTGGGGCCAGTATTTTTTATGCTATTTTTGGCTTAAATTTTTTCCACCTAGGATATTTTTCCTTTTTTTGTATGATTCAGGGTGAATTTCTTCTTTTTTGTCGTTGGGGACGGAAAAAGTTTATTTCTTTCTCCCTTGCAGATATTTTTTTTTTTTGGGATATGGTGCGAGCTCTTTTTATTTGGTGCGATGACGATTGAAATGTAAAAACGTTTTATATTATATCAATTTGACCTTGTCCTACATATTCGTGAACAATAAAAACTTGACGTGTTTTTTTTTTTAGTTAATTTTTTACGGGATTTTTTTGTGTGTAAGAAATAAAGAAAATCGATTTAAATAGTTGAAAGTTGAGGGACAGCCTGTTATTTATGTAATGTTTTTTACCTTTTTAGGCCATGATTTTCATTTGGCTTATTTTATGAGTGCTAAATTATTTTTTTTTACTGTGGGGCCTGAGGTTGGGGACACATTTTAGGCTAGTTTTGTCGGACAAATGTGTATATTCGTAATTATATATTTTTGATATGGATTATGTTGTGGGCCTCATGTTTAAATGTACGTTGTTTATTTTTGATGATAATGGGTTTGGTAATGTTTGTGACATATCGATTATTTTAAAGTTATTAGGGTATCGAAAGATGTTTCCTCGGAATTTTTTTTTTATCTGAATAAATCAAAACAACTTTTTGATAAAAATTTATTTATCCCTCCTCCTTTGTGCATACAAATTAATAAAATAACAAAAACAAAATAATTATTTAAAGAAAAATAACTAAAATCAGGACCTATTTTGGCCCAAACTATGAACAGCCCTAGCTTATCAGGTAGCAAAAGTGGACCATCCTCTACTGTCAGAAACGACAGTGGATTGGTCACTCAATGTGTCTTATTTATTCATTGTAAACAAGGCAAGAAGAAATACCCGCGCACTGTTGCGAGCCGGGGCTAATTTGTTTCCGAATAATTTTTTTTACCGGTTTCAAGATATCACGGTCTATTTTTTTTTGCGAATGCTTGTTTATGGCAGAATGGGATTCTCTAATAAATTTATAACTTGAGTTTTCTTTACGTTGTAGGAATTCTGGCGGGATAATAAAAGAATTTGGAGCGACTTGGGAGGTGCTATAAAATTTTATTTTCTCCGAATATTTTTTTTTTTTGGAGCCCGGCTTTGTATTTATTATTTTTACCTATAACTAATATTACTGGGAATTTTTTTGTGTAAGTAAACTCGTAAATAGTTTAAAAGTATGACAGGGTTCCGTTTTGTATTTATTTTTTTATTTTTGGGCCAGTACTTTTTAAGGTCACTATTGTTGGGATTTTTTTTTTTTTTTTCTTTCGGTACTTAATTATTCTTCTGATATGTTACTTTTTTTGTATATGATTGTGGCATTTTTTTTTTGGTAATTTTTAATTTTGCGTTAGGGAGGGTTTAATTTCTTTCCCGATAATCATTTTCTTTTTGTTATGGGACTGGGGTTATTTCGATTTCTTCTTTGTTTTTTGTCTTGGCCCGATGAATTATAAAAAAAGTTGTTACTTTTTTATAGGGACTAACTTTTTTGTGTTAAGAAATCTGTTATTGAGTTAAAAGTTTAGAGGGATCGTTTTGTATTTTTTTTATCTTTCTTGTGTGCTTTAGATTTCAGGCTAATTTTTGGGCCTAAGATTCTTTTTATTTACTATTTGGGCAGATGATTTTCTGGGCTCAAATTTTATGCGAAATTTTGTACGCTAGTTTGTCGACAAATGTGATATTAGCTATTTAATAATTTTTTTTTATGCCATAAGTGTGTTGGGGCTCTCATGTTTTTATAAGGTGTTGTTTTTTTTTTTTGCTCTATTTGGTTTTTTTTGAAGTATTAATGAGGAATTGTACAGTTTGTGAGACATTCATATTCGATTATTTTAAAGTTTAATAAAGGTTATCGAATGATGGTTTCTGCGTAGGTATTTTTTCTTTATTGTAATAATTTCGGGGAACTTTTTGTAATATTTTTTTTACTCATTAACTCTTTTGTCCATACAATTTAAAAAAAAACAAAAACAAACTAATTAAACAAAACAATCAAATCGAACGATTTGACCCCAAAATATGAGCGTAGTTACTGTTAGCACAGTGGACCCACTGGTCAAATACGACAGTGGAGTTGTCACTGAATGTGTTTATATAGTAATATAATTCATTATATATATAATCTTTTTAATATACAACAATTAGGCTAGTGTATTTTACTTGATAAATTGTCTAGGCAAGTTTATTTGTTAAAGCTTTCTTTTTAAAAAATCTCTCTCTAACAAAGGTACCCGTGCTGACTTGACGAATATGCTCTCAGGCAATTCTCCTTTTAGCAAATTCAACAGATGAGCGCTTGTCTTGAGCATTTTGTATCGACTAGGGATTGGTCATAATCCGTGGCCTTCATCATGGTTTTAATATTTTGGCTTGGAAAGTTAAATCTAATGCTCTTTTCCATACTCGTTGTAACTATATTTTCGTTACGCTGGCAGTATCCTATGGATCTTATTGATTCTTCTATTGTATATTGTCCCCTTTGTTAGAATATTTGGGCTATTTTACTCCACTTTATGTCGAAATACGACAAGTCATGTTACTGTTTCTTATCAATGCAATGTGGTTAGTTCAAGGTTAATAGAGTAAGATTTCCTTCATGGTGGAATGTGAGCAGTTATATGGAGGTTTCAATTCTATGGGGTGGCTGTTCTTGGCCCTCTGTATGTTACCCGGAATATCGAAACAAAAACTTTCAACCCGTTATTCTCGAATATAGTAAGGGAGTCTATTACGGCTTGTGGTCAAATGGGTTTTTGTGGAATTTTCGGAATAAGATTTTATATGATAAGAAAAAGATTCCTGGTGGAATAAGGTACTTGATCTTTGATAATTTTAGGCTCATAGCATTTTTATTGGTTTAAATATCAGATGTAATTAGCATCGATCAAAAATGGGACTCTGACTTGGTCTTTAAAAACCTCTTATATTGTTTGCTGTTGATCTAAAGCTCCTTGCTTAGTGTTTAATTAAATTGTCCCGTATCATAAAAAAAAAATTCTTCCTTTTAGCACTACGTATTATCTTAAAGATTGGACCGCAACCCATCGTGATAGGACGGGAAAATCTAGAATTCACTTGAAAGTTTTATAGTCTTTGAAGAGTACTTAATTACTACCCTATAATACATGCTATAACAACATTTTAAGTTAGTTTTTCAAAACTATGTTTTACAATTTATTTAATGCTGATCATAGTGTCTATACCAAAACAATATATAATTATAAGGTAAAATTCTTATATTACTATATTACTTTTCAAATAATACATTAATATATCTCTATAGTTTTCGCAAACTAATTTCTTATTATAAAAATTCTCGCGATCTATGCTACTAGCTCAAAGTAACTCTCACCAATTTAATCATCATTAATTTCGTTAATATTGGATACCGGTTTGCGTATATCGCATTTTTTCTTTTTTTTAACAGGACAATTTTTTTAACAACCTATACCACATATCTCACAATATATTTTACACATGCCTTCAGTGAGAGTTGAACCCACAACCAGGTTGGTGAATTCACATACCCAAAGATACCTTTGGTGGGGAACTCACACACCCACGGATACTCTATTATTTTTATGAGATGGAGTGCGATAAAATTATTCCCTAAAATGTTCGTCATGCGTAAAGTTTTTATCAAGAAAAAATATAATCAAGTAATAGTATACAAAAGTTTTAATTACAAGGTACCCGCCTTGATCCCTAGAGACTATAGAGTGGCGGGAGCCTACGCTGACTTAACCTCGTGTAGGACTGCAAGGGGGGCTCTGGACCTCTCTGAAGCGAGGGCATCATAGATGATTGTTCTACTGATTTGCTAATTTAATATATTCTTAATATTTTCAACATTTTGGGCCTTAACTTTCTACAATTTTCGTGTTCGGCCCATCCACCATCATATAAATGGTCTAGCTTCCAGCCACCCTGTGTTACCGCAACTTGTTTCGCAGTGATATACATGTCTGTAAGTTTTGATGAAGGAATGTGTCTGTTTGATACTTTTGTGATTTCGGGGTGGTGGATACCTGATAAATCGTGCGTTTTTGCCATAACCCCGCTAACGGTGTTAAGTAACGACCGTTAGTTTAAATTTTGTTTTAGAATTTACAAAAATAGTCCTTGGGATCGGTCGTTACTTAACGACCGTTAACTTATTTATTTTTTTGCAATTTACAAAAATATACCCCTCGCACTATGTGTTAACTTACGAAAACTACTCTTATTTTTTAAAATTTACAAAATACCCCCTCTCCCCCACTAACGGCGTTAAGTCGACCGTTAGTTTAAATTTTGTTTTGAATTTACGAAAATAGTCCTTGGGATCGGTAGAGTACATATACCGTTAACTTTTTTTTGCAATTTTTACAAAAAAATATGCCTTGGGGTTATCGGGTCCGTATCGCCATAATAAATGAAATATCGCAAACAACGGCAATCACCACCGGACATACTTCAGCCAACCTAAAACGACGCCCACTAATCGTCCCGTAGCGGAACGCGGGCCTACCACCTCATTTTAAATATTTGTTCAAACTCTAATAGAGAGTAACACCGAGCTCATAAAAATTCAAAGCTAGATCATTACAAGTTACATAAAACTAGACTAATGAGTAAATGGGAAACCAATTCTGACGGTTTTGGTCATTAATATTTTAAAAGGAGTATGGTCATTTGATTCACGAGTATTTTGTTCTAAGATAATCAATTGAAGGCAGTTAACTTATTTTAACATAATATTCTTGAAACATGGATCCCAAAACATGGTGGTGAATGCACGTTTATGGTTGCTAATTGCTTCATTAGTGGTCTACACGTTTAGTTAGTCAATCCTTAATTTCACATAGGTTCATTTACCCCTCTTTTATATTTATCCCTTTTTTATTTTTCCCAATCATTATATTATGCGGAGTTCGTTATTAGAAGAAATGATACAAAAGCGAGATTATGTACTTCTTTTCTGCAGATTTACGATAACGACAAAACAGATAAAAGACTAACGAGACAAGAACAAACACAATCCAAAAGAAGTTATGTTTTTGTAATAATATATGATTACAAAATTACATGAATCATATTCTCGCCTAATTAGTCTATGCTTACATGCTATAAGCAATTACTAAGTCTACACTGTGTACAATCATCGATATGTCACGTATACTGTTTTAGCTTGAACCGTCTAGCGTTTCAGCACGACAGCCATGCCTATTTCCAACACAAAAACACAAAAAAAGTATTACCGTAAGTCCTTCTCCAACAATTGCTCGGTTGCATTGGTTTTAGGCAAAGACTAGTGCCAAGAAGCCGATCACCAATTAAAAACCCAGCTTACAGAACGTCCACTGTCAGAGTTATCTGTGTAAGGATCAGGGCACTTTTTGACCATGATCCCATAGATAGAAACTCCAAACCACAGAGGTAGTTAAAACATTGGCCCTGCATAGAATCGGAAATTGCTATCGAACCTTCTGCAGAATTTATAGTAGTGCAACGTTTGCCATCAAATCGCATTGATTTCCCATGCTAGCTCGGTTAGGCAGATAGAAGGGTTCATATTGAATTGTCTTGTTGTTCCGTATATAAGACCAGCGCACCAATTAAAGCAACTAACTCATTTGCAACCAGAGTAGATGATCCAGCTATTACTCATAAACGAAGCGCTAGTACCCAAGGGAGCAAGAATTTTGGGGTGGTGGTCGGGTTTGTATATGTATATGCAGCAACACCAAGAACACAACCGACGATGCACTTATGTAGATTCATGTTTAACATAATTCATACTTGTTCCGATGTTCCATATAAATGCTAAAAGCAAAGTGCAAGAGTAACAATGGTAAGCATAACCTTTCGTCATCGATCTTCGTATATGATAGGTATGGTTAATTTTATGGTTAGCATTTAAAGGATTCTTACCCACTTTATATCTATTTGAACCGAAAATGAACAGCCGATTCTCTTTTGTCTCTTCTTCTTCATCGATCCGCCCATTGAGGCTTTATCGGGCAATCTTCGTCCCATGACATTTTGACGTCTGATTAATAGCGACATTGATCCCCACATCCAGTGTGGCATCTTAGACTAGGACAAGATGCGTACACCATCCGACTCCTTAGCACTGTGATTTCATTAGTTTCCGCACAGGTAAAAACGGTCAACCCTCTTTATCTTTAAAAACCTCATCTTTTTTTCTCAAAGTATTCAGTAGCAGCAACGAAAGGTGGGGACGTTACCAACATCTATAGACACAAACGCAATCGCCCGCACAAAGTAACCTCACCACAAACAATAATCACGCCACGTATCCACCACAGCAAACAGAAACGTAACAAACGTCCACACAACGCAATTTTATCAAGGGTCAGCCTTGATTAGCACCATAGAGCGAAAGTCCCAACGACACCACAAATATAAAAACAAGCCCCACCGGAGGATACTATTAGACCAACTTAGCATTTTCAGTACCACACAAAGAAGCATGCTAGCAAAGGACGTCAGGGCACGTTCCTAACGGAAAGCAAAGTTACCCCTGCCTACGGACGGTGCTAAACTAATACTTCGACAGTTTTTTCGAGACAGCAACAAAGTAATCAGCAGAAAGTGTTTCCCAACAAATAAAAACTAAAGCAAGTAACCCATACACCAAGACTAAACATACCGAAAAAGCAATAGTTTATACCACTTAGTCGCAGTAAAAAAATTCCAAGTAGTAAAAAGAGCCACCGGATTGACATTGCGGATTATCGTGCAAGAAGTCGCATTCGTAATTTATTGTCTGTATCTGTGTGTAGGTTAAGTTCCAGAACAGTTCAGTTTGTTCGATGATCAAAGGCCGTGTAGTTTAAGACATAGGATAACGGTTTACGACAACGTTGTTAAGTGTGTTTATGTTGTTTGTTGTTTTAAAACATAAGAGAATGAATCGAGGATGCCTAGAACATGAAAAGAAAACCTCGTCGTATCCTATGGGAACACGGTTTTTTAAGTTTTCATCTCCTAAGTTGTAGGAAAAAAAGGAGATGAGGAATTAATGTTGGTTTATTATGATCAGAAACAAAGGATCATCAAAGATGTTATAAACAAAGCAGAATCTTAAATGGGGTACGATAGAACAGTTGGTTTAGCTAATATTCGATACTTTTGACTTTAGATACGGTAAATAAGATATCATAAATAATAAAGATAATATAAGATATGATATTATTATTGCAAGGGTCCCATGCATAACTAGCAACCTAACTGCTATTGTATGTCGATACGTGCATATTTTACCTTTTCACTTTTATCTTTTACCATACACGTACGTCACTTTCAATATTAACATACGTGCAAGTTTGAGGTCAAAAAGTATGAGATCAAAAAAATATTTTCAATATGAACATTCTATTTCTTAATTTTTTTTATTTTTTATTTTTCCTAGTCAATACAAACAGTAACTATTAAATCTTTGACAACCGTCAATCAAATCAACGTTTACAATAAGATGGCGGGCAAACGAGCAACAAGCTGCGCCGCAACCATTATTGGTTGGCAAAACAATCCATATAAATAAAGTATTATGTCTTAGGGTCGAAAAATTACTTTGCAAAACGTTGAAACCCATATTCAAAACTATCTACTTCGGTGCTAGGAAACCAAATGTATCAAAGGCAAAAGGGATAAACACGTGTTGATTCTCTAAACAAGTTTTCTCGTGTTTAGCAACTTTGCTCGATTCCGCTTTCAACGCAGCTTGTCCTGCAACAAACCCATTGTCTGAGCCAACAAGATGGGGAAATCCAGTACGATCCACACAGCATGTTTCCCCGGCCCACCCAAACCAATGTAGATAGTGGCGTAAGGTAGACCTCCCTTCTTAATGGAATCAATAACCTAATTATAGCCGATAAATAACAAGAAATATTTGTTGATAATAAGGATAATCTATTAATAACACAAAATCTGAAAACCATGTCTGCGAAAAGAGAGATACTTACAAAATGTATAGAAGAAAAACAATTTCACATAGTATAATAGGATAAGAAATCTGAGTAGAAAAAGTGCAATATTTGCCAAGTTTATGATCTCACGCATCAGAAAAAAATACAATGCTTACATAAGGAGCACGCTGGTTTAACAATATCGCCAACGAAAGACCCGACACCTTTAGCAAGGCTAACAATACCTAAAGGTACCTGTAACTCACGTTCACTTGTTGACTCGGAATCCGGTTCACATACACGCTCTCTTTTTACAAAGATACCTCTCGCTCTGCCGTTACATCAAGAACAATCTTCGATCCATGAATTGCAGTAAAGTCATGTTTCTTCGCGAAATTGACAGCATTGCCAACGTCGGCAAAGTCACCGAAACCCCGATTATCAACTCCAAATACGTTGTGTGAGTCCGACTGACGTATGCATTATCTTTTAGATGGAACACCTTGCTCGTTATACTCATCAACAATATAAGCAGCTCCCGGGGTATCACTCGTCGCAATCTCAGACGTGCCCGTAATTCCTACCGACCTACTACCCACCGTACCAAGACACTTGGGAATTAACTTTCTTTTACTTAACATTAGACTTTCTAAACTACCTATTAGTCTATACACCAAACAACCAATTTATACACCAACAATTATGGCAAGAAACAATGACGAATACATTAGCAGCCACTATATAGACTAACAACTATGGCAACACAGTAACACACTAAGGCAAATTCTTAATACGCTAACACATATAGGATGGATGTAACTTGTTAACTCGTTGTTGTATCTCTGTTTAGCCTTACCACGTCATCTTGTCGGTGGAGATGTGGACCTCCAGAATCCAATGAACAGCCTCTCGCTAACAATCGGCGGCATCTGTGACAGTCCCAGTATCAAAAACTAAAATAAAAGAGAAAAAAACTGAAATTAATAAAACCCCCAAATTATGAGAAAACCTAAAATTTTGTGTAAAAAATTTAGTACCTTTTTTTGTGGTTATAGATTTTGATGCTCAGATTGATTTCATATCTGCTGGAGCACCACCTGATCATCCTTGTATACTTTGTTATTTCACAGCGGTGGTGTCACAGCTGCGGGTTTGTTGTTCCTGAATGTTCTGAGTTTTGGCTTTGTTATCAAAACTATGTAAAAAAAAAAATGGGCCGGCTGAGTCAATTAGCCCACTTTAGCAAGGAAATGGTTCATTGGTAAAACGTGTCCGTCAATGTGTATATACAAGCAAAAGAACTCGCGCGTTGCGGCGGGGCTAATTTTTTTTCCAAATAAATTTTTTTATGTTTCGGTGGTTTTTTTTGGCGATGCGTTATGGCGGGGATAATTTTTAATATTTTCTTTTTTTGTATGATTCGGGGAAAAAAAATTGCGTTGGGACGGGCTAATTTTTTCCCGAATATTTTCTTTTTTTGGGACGGTTCGATATCTTTTTATTTGGGCCGATGAATGTAAAAAAGTTGTGAACAATAAAAACTTGACGTGTTTTTTTTGTTAATTTTTTACGGGATTTTTTGTGTAAGAAAATCGTAAATAGTTAAAAGTTGAGGGACCGTTTTGTATTTTTTTTACTTTGGGCCAGATTTCAGGCTAATTTTGGGCTAAATTTTTTTTTTACTGTGGGCCTGATTTTGGGCCACATTTTAGGCTAGTTTGTCGACAAATGTGTATATTAGTAATAATTTTTTTATATGGCTTATGTGTTGGGCCTCATGTTTAAAGTGTTGTTTTTTTTTGCTATATGGGTTTTTTTTAATATAATGGGTTGTACGTTTGTGACCATATCGATTATTTTAAAGTTATTAGGTATCGAAGATGTTTCCGCGGGTATTTTTTTTATCTGAATAAATCGGAACTTTTGTAATATTTTTTTTCCTCCTACTTTGTGCATACAAATTAAAAAAAACAAAAACAAAATAATTAAAAAAAAAAACCAAAATCGGGCTGGCCCAAAATGAAAGCCCGTTACTGTAGCAAAGTGGCCCACTGTCAAAACGACAGTGGATTTGTCACTCAATGTGTATATTAGTAACAAGCAAAAGAACCCGCGCGTTGCGGCGGGGCTAATTTTTAATATTTTCTTTTTTTGTATGATTCGGGGAAAAAAAATTGCGTTGGGACGGGCTAATTTTTTCCCGAATATTTTTTTTTTGGGACGGTTTTGTAAATTTTTTTACGGGAATTTTTGTGTAAGAAAATCGTAAATAGTTAAAAGGTGAGGGTCCGTTTTGTATTTTTTTTACTTTGGGCTAGATTTCAGGCTAATTTTGGGCTAGTTTTTTTTTACTTTGGGCCAGATTTGGGCCACATTTTATGCGAATTTTAAGCTAGTTTGTCGACAAATGTGTATATTAGTAATAATTTTTTTTATGCCATATGTGTTGGGCCTCATGTTTAAAGTGTTGTTTTTTTTTTGCTATATGGTTTTTTTTAATATAATGGGTTGTACGTTTGTGACCATATCGATTATTTTAAAGTTATTAGGTATCGAAGATGTTTCTGCGGGTATTTTTTTTATCTGAATAAATCGGAACTTTTGTAATATTTTTTTTTCCTCCTACTTTGTCCATACAAATTTAAAAAAAAAACAAAAACAAAATAATTAAAAAAAAAATCAAAATCGAACTGACCCAAAATGAGAGTCAGTTACTGTAGCACAGTGGCCCACTGTCAAAACGACAGTGGATTTGTCACTGAATGTGTTATATAGTAAATATATTAAATATAATAATCTCTCAACAAGGGTGCTACTTGATAATGTCTAGCAAGTTTCTTTTTAAGCTTCTTGTTTAAAATCTCTCAACAAGGGTGCTACTTGACAATGTCTAGCAATTCTCCCTTTAGCAATTCCAGGAGGAGAGTTTGTCGACAAGGTGGGTCAAATCCGTGCCTATCAAGGTTAATATTTTGGCTTGGAAAGTTAAATCTAATGCTCTTCCTACTCGTTTTAACATATCTCGTCGCGGCATGGATATTGATTCTATTGATTGTCCCATTTGTAAAATGGGTGTCGAAACGACAAGTCATGTGTTCTTTCAATGCAATGTGGTTAGACAGGTTATGAGAAAGATTTCCTCATGGTGGAATGTGGAGTATATGGAGGTTAATTCATATGAGGAGTGGCGTTCTTGGCTCGTGTCTACCCGGATTCGATCAAACATCAAAGTTATTATCGAAGGGATCTATTACGGCTTGTGGTGGGTTATGTGGAATTTTCGGAATAAGATTTTATTTGATACGAAGATTCCGGAAAAGGTCTTGATCTTTGATAATTTAGTCTCTAGCTCTTTTTATTGGTTTAAATATCGATGTAAAGCATCGATCAAATGGGACGATTGGCTTAAAAACCCTTATATTGTTTGTTGTTGATCTAGCTCCTTGCTAGTGTTTAATAAAATTGCCGTTCAAAAAAAAATTCTCCCTTTAGCACTACGATTATTTAAAATATTGGACCAAACCCATTGATAGACGGAAATCGAATTCACTTGAAGTTTATAGTTTGACTAGTCTAAACTACCTATAATACATGCTAAAACATTAAGTTAGTTTTAAAACTATGTTTACAATTATTTAATGCGTCAATGTCTATACAAAACATATATAATAAATGTTATTCTTAATATATATTCTTTTTCAAAAATACAATTAATATATCAATGTTACAAACTAATCTATTATAAAAATCTCGATCTATGCTAACTAGCAAGTAACTCTCACCACTAATCATCATAATTTCGTAATATTGGCTACCGTTTTCGTATCGCAATTTTCTTTTTTAGAACGACAATTTTTTTAACAACCTATACCACATATCTCACAATATATTTTACACATGCCTTCAGTGAGAGTTGAACCCACAACCAGGTTGGTGAATTCACATACCCAAAGATACCTTTGGTGGGGAACTCACACACCCACGGATACTCTATTATTTTTATGAGATGGAGTGCGATAAAATTATTCCCTAAAATGTTCGTCATGCGTAAAGTTTTTATCAAGAAAAAATATAATCAAGTAATAGTATACAAAAGTTTTAATTACAAGGTACCCGCCAGTGGCGGAGCCACGCGAGGACAGAAGGGGGCTCTGGCCCTCTCAGAAGCTTGGCATCTAGTGCAATTTTCTACTGATCTAATTTAATAAATTTTATATTTCACATTTTGGCCCCTTAACTTCATACAATTTTCGTGTTCGGCCCTCCCACAATAAAAAGTCTAGCTCCGCCCTTGGTACCCGCAACTGTAACGCGTGACTACCCTGCTAATATTTTGATGATGTGTCATTTTATACATTTTTTCGGGGTCGTTTAACCCTCAAAATCGTGCGTTTATGCCCAAAATAGGTACTTAATCGTTCATTTTTAGGTATTTCTCATTTGGAAGACATTTGGATGAATTACACGTGACTTGGGCTCATTTGGAGAAGAAACGGACGAGATTACAAACCAACACCAAGACTCTTGAAGATTTGTGCTCACAGAGCCTGGAGACGGCGTCACAAGCCATATACGACGCCGTCACAACTCATCAAGTGACGGCGTCACATATTTCAAGACGGCGTCAGCCTGCACCGACTCAAACGCAGATCTAGAAGATTTATTTTACGACGGCGTCACGATTAAAATGCGACGCCGTCGCGTCGATTTTCTTATATATACAAACCCGAATTTAGGGTTTTGAGTGTGTAACTTTAGAATAAAAAGAGGGTACGAACCCTAGTTCGTTTAGCAGCTTTAGGAGACAATTTTAGGGCTTAAAAACACTATTGTACCTCTTCCAATTCATGTTTTAATCAAGTAATGTTTACTTAATCATTCAATATGTCTATGTGTTGTGTGATTTATTGATCTTGCTTTATTCTTAACATGCTTGGCTAAATCTATTATTGTGTTTATTTATGATTGTATGAAACCTGGAATGTAGATCTTAGTGGTGTTGCTTCTTGTCATGGATGTGCACGTTAGGTCTTAGAAAATCAGCTTTTTTCTGCATCGCTGTTGATATGTCTAGGAAAACGTGATTGTGTAGAAAGGATATCATCGGGTAACAGTCTTCATACTACCTTGCCCCCAAATATGGTTGATCCACTTTTAATGTATTTCACATGCACTTAGTAAACTCCTAGGGGCCGTGTAACAGTCTTCATACTACCTTGCATGTGCGTTTGCTCTACTACTAAAGACGGCATACTTAAGTAACGGCGGGTTTCGTGTAATTCCGTTCATTGCTTAGGAAAATAATTACATAGATCTCACAAGTGTGTACAAGACAACGAACATTAGAAGAAGGCAATGCTAGGGAGTAAAAACAGAATAAATAGACACAATCTTTTATCTTATTGTTATCACCATTAGTTTAGATTATTATTTAGTTTAATAGCTAAAATCAAACCGATCTCTCAATTATATGATTTTACATGCTTTCATAAAATACAAAAATACAAAAAAAATCTTCCCTCAACCCTTAGAATTTTGTTAGACCGTGATCAAGCCTTCCCAACCTATTCCTCGAGTGAACGATAAACAACCCCGAGTCTTGCACATACTACACTACAACGATTAGGTGCACTGCCTAAGGAGTTGTAAAACTTCTCGTGTAGAAGTCATACGACAACCGCACATCATATTTCTTATCAAAATATGTAACAAGTAATTCAAACAATTTGAATTATTGGAGGATCCAAAATTAAAAATCCCAAAGTTGTCAACACAGTAGGGGTGAGCAACGGTCCAAAACCGGACCGGACCGGCTAGGACCGGACCGGACCGAGACCGAAACCCTCTAAAAAGCCGGACCGTAGACCGGACCGAAATGGTACGGTCCGGTCCGGGTCGGTCCGGTCCGGTTCGGTCCTCGGTCCGGTCCGGTCCTATAAGGCTTAATCTCGGGTTTTTGGTCGGACCGGACCGGACCGACCGGACCTAGAGGTGCGCAAATCAGTTAACCAGTTCGGTTCGGTTTGAGTCAAACAGGAACCAGTTTCAGTCAACAGGAAGCCGAAACCAGTTCGGCCACGAACTGAACCGGTTTGGAACTCCGTTTTAGGTATCGTCATGCCGAACCGGTTTGCCGGTTTGGAACCGGTTCGGTTCCGGTTAACCTTTAAAACCGGTTTGGTCATTTTTGGTTTTTTTTTTTTTTTTTTTTTTTTTTTTTTTTTTTTTTTAACATATAGGAAATACAACATAAACGAAATACAAGAAGACTCTGATGACAAGAACGTGCTTTATTTTTTAAACATATAGAGAAATTACAACATATAGGAATACAACATAAACGAAATACAAAATAAAACTATAGTAAATGTGTATTGTCCGTTTGTCCTGTGACATAGACCCTCCAGCTCCATTCTTGGGTTTCGTCATCTTCTGCCGTCCGCTGCTCTACATATAATCACGAGGTGGTTCTTCAAAACCTGCTACTAGCTCTAACGCAAATTTCTTGATCGGTTATGGAGTGCTTCATTTCCATTGCACCATCGTCATTAAAGACACCCTTCTTCAACGCCAAGGGCAGTTCAAGTGGAGTTGTGTGCTGTCTACTCTCATACCGTCAATGTCCTTTAAACACATAGCACATCTCAAAGACTCTGCAGTTAAGTGCTTGTTCTTCGAGATTGACAAAATCCTACACCACTTGTTGAAAATGCTGATTCAGATGGAAACCAGAAGAATCTTGGACACTTAATATACCGAGCCAGGGCCATGCGGGATAGAACAGGAAACTAGATTTCCTTTGTTTTCCAAACCCCAGAGTACATCATAAGATTCATAGTCCTTGGCTGAAGTCCTCTCCACAAAACTTTTGATAAATATTGCTCATACTCAGAGGACATTATAGATCACCCCTTCCTTCTTTGTTTATTTTGGGTTAAACCGTTACAACGAGATAAAGGATCACGACTCTTTTGGAAGAAGAACCCTCAGCAGTTGTTGATTGAGTCTGTGACTACCGAGTATTTCGTATAATACATTATTATTACAATCCTTGGAAAGATTCATGAAATAATCAACTGACCTAAGTTTGCAAACCCATCATCAGCAAACTCGCAATTCCCATACTTGAATATTTTTCAATCAATATAGTCTAACCCCTGATACATTAAAACATGGATTTTAAAGCGGCTGCACCAAGTAATTATTGTGGCATGTTTTCAAAATACGTCCCTAAGTTTTCTCTTAATCGGTTTTTAACCATACTTACAACACCCCCCCTCAAGTTCTAAATCATATAATTTACAACTTATGAAAAAAAAATCCTGTTGCAAAACCATTGGAGATGTTGGGGTAGTAAACCCCCGACAAAACAACCGTAGCATTTTGAAACACAGCAAGTAATGGTTTTAACATTTCAATACGCCCCAATATTCACCTGGAATTTTTAAAACCTTCCTACCATTCTTCTAGACCAAAATGTCATGAAAATGACTCAACGTTCTTTGCGTGTTTTCAACCACTTTCAACATTTCAAAATGGAGTTCCATCGTGTTTCAATGTCCCAATATTGGCGAATAACAAGGTTTTTCGGCATCGTGACAAATTTTAATATACGTCTACGGTTTTTTCTCACCAGAATTTGAAAACATCTTTTAACATTTGTGTTTTGTAAATCCTCTTTCATTTGAATAACAATGGGGACCTTTAAACCATCTTGCACAACCAAGTTAATGATGTTGCAACACAACGAGCTATGATAAAATCTACCCCCCCATTGGGGTTGTATTTTAATCTTAGTTTATTCATGCCGATGTGTTGTTGCTGGCATAGCTCCAAAGTAATTGACAAAATTTTATCTTTCAAACATAAACGACAAAAGACTTTTTCTAACATATATTCAAAGTTTTTACCGGTGTCGTCAGACGAAAACTCCTCGAAACGAATCCCGCTTCATCATTTGCCAAGAACAAAGGTTCAATCCCAATTCGTAACACCATGTAAAGAACCGGGCAAATTAAATGAGGACGACCATATGTCCCGTTGTTTAAGGTTTGACCATAGATTTAAGTTATTAGCAAAACCATTCATTGTTGCTTGTTTAAATCCGCTACCCATAATTGCATACATCACTTATAAAGGGTAGAACGACTTACATGAGTGTAGCGCGGTTGCATAGTGTTCTGGAACACTCTCGTTGTCGAAGTGGTTAAATGGTAACCCTCTTTGAATCACCAAACCCGCAAATTGTTCACGTAGATAATCCGGATTGTACATGAAAACTTAACTTGCCCATCTCGGCCCATCGTCGTTTGCCCCGCTTCAGTTCTGAATCTGCCTGACCTTGATACTATCCACAATGAGATGACTAATATGATTCATCCAACGTCTATGGAACCAACCGCTAAAGAAATGAAAGCAAACTTGCATTTGTGCTTTTTTATGTACCCGTGGTCATAATGCACATGTTAGTCTTTCCAAACTTCTTGTTTTCTCGACTGGTTCGTAACGATATCACGAATGGCAGTGCACTTGATGAACCAACACCGTAGGTAGCTGAAGCCAAGAGGCGGATTCACTTGCCATTAGGTGGATATGTTTTTTTTTTTGTTCTTACAAAATCTGCATGAAGGATTGATAGTTGTGGATAATAGTTTGTAATATAACTCCTTATTTATAGAATAAGAAAATCTGCTATTCTATCCAGTTTATCACACAAGAAAATCTATATGATAAGAAAAAACTGACTAAGTATATTCCCAGGACCACACTTTTATCCAAAAAAAAAATCGGTTTCGTTTCCAAACCGTCCAAAAACCGGTTCGACAAACCGTTCCAAACACCGTATCAAACCCGGTGGAGATCCCAAAAATGTCGAACCGGTTCAAACCTCGTTTACCAGGAACCGAACCGGATCGATCAAAACCTGTTTTGACCTGACCGGTTCGGTTCCTCGGGTTCAAACCGGTTCCGGTTCGAAAACCGGTTTATTTGTGCACCTCTAACCGGACCGAAGACCGAATTGGTCCAAAACCCCGGACCGTGGACCGGACCGCGGTCCAGTCGGTCCGGTTTTCCAGTCCGGTCCGGTCCACCGGTCTATTTGCTCAGCCCATTTAAGTAGGGAGGTGAATCTTAAGTAATGGCAGTTTTTAGTAATAAAAAAAAAGTTACTCTCGACAACCTTAAAAAAATCAGAAAAAAAAAAAAAGAAATGGCTTCGCCCGGGTTCGAACCGGAGACCTTCAGTGTGTTAGACTGACGTGATAACCAACTACACCACGAAACCTTTTTGAGTCTTGAACGAAATTTAGTAATATCAATGTTTCAGTTAAACCGTGAGAGACCACTACTTCGATATATATATAATAACATAGTCATTTTGACCAATTTAAAACTATATTTTGATTAAAAAGTCTTGAACCTATGCAACCTTTTGCAACCTCTATTAGACTTTATTCATATGGGTCATCAAGGCATTGCTTGAGTGCTATCAATCTCTCACTGTAAATGTGTATACTTAACCTGAAAAGCTTTTGAAAAATAATTGTTCATGTGTTTTAATCCCAACTCCTAGCCAAAGTCATTGCAAGTCTAGAGCATGTGCTCATAGCCTAAGGCGGTATTTGGGTAAGAGTGAGTCGGTATCCAAAAATGATGCACACGACAGAGTTTTCCTGTTTCAAATCTTTTGGAGACTAATGTATATGTTTACAAACTCAAACTCAGCTTATTGTATGTTCCTTACTTGCACGACTTAGCTCAAATCATGCACATAAAACATTACAGGAACTTTAACCTTATTGCATCGTAAGACATTTATGGTTGAAACTTTTGACACTAAGATACAAGGTTAATTAGAGCTGGAACATGAAGAAACAAGCACTAAAACTCAGATACATATTGCATCAAGATTGAATAATTCGGATTAAACAAAGTGACAACAAATAGACTAATAAATATTAGAGCTTACATTGTCATGAAAATGTAAAAAATAAAAAGCACCAAAAAAAATAACTGAAGGTGAAAGAAAAGGGTTAATTATGGTACAACATACACCAAAATCTTATCAATACTAGCACTCTAATACGGCCTATGCCTATTTTTCTTGCTTTTTTTGGTGTTCTTTTCAACCAATGAAGTTGATATCCATGAACGACTGATATCAGATGAGGCATCCGACAACCAGCAACACAAACGTCCGTCTTCGCCACCTGTCCACCCGAAAATCCCTTGGGTTTGGTTAATCCCAGATTTTATGGTGGCTGAAGGTAACACACTCCTCACGACACCCGTATGACCACCATGAAGAACTGCTTCTGGAGATAGTATTGATCTCATTCCTCCTTTATAAGCTACAGGGAAGTAGCCCAAACTGCCACCACCATTTGTGGCACCTATAACCCATAAATGATCATTGGCAGCCGAGTAGTGACAGTCAACAAAATAGTCAACCTGCAGGATTAAACAACACGACGATGAATGTTCAAAATCCAAAAGTGTTATTATACGTTATATCCATGAGTATTTGAATAAAACTACAGAAAACAAAAATGCTCGTAAACCATTAAACTTGCTACTTTTGTCTAAAACCAGTCATCTTCACGTATATTAGAGTTTCATTGCCAACTTGCATGCATAACAATTTTTAAAACCCATTTTTATCTAAAAGCACAAAGTGGGACGTGGCGTACTTGATCTAGAGCCCAGCTGTTAGAGGCCAAGGTCCGAGCATCCTCAAAGTTGGCTTCAAGTCTTGAATCATTCAAATCCCAAATACTGAAAAGGAAAACATAGCAAACCAATATATAATACTCGACTAAAATCAATAAAACTGGTTATATACCAGATATAAGTTGACACGTTCAACACTTTCTCCTCCATCTTTTACGCTTCACTATAAGCCATGAATGTGTCATCGACAATTACAAAAGCCAATATATAATGATATAAATCCTTGTATAAAGTGATTTAAAAGGTGGTATTCATAGATAATAGACTTTCAGCGACCTTTTTGCCTATCTGGCTCCTTCCCCGTTTAGCTAAAATTTTAATTTTATGCATTTCGTATATAACATTCAAACCCTGCTCAGGCGGGATTGGGACATTGAGTATTGTTGCTATTGTTGTTGGTATATAACATTCAAACTCGGACACAACTTCATATTTAGAGGCCTTCCAATACTAAGTTATTTTAAAAGGTTACATTGTAAAAAAGCCTGGTCTAACCATTTCGTGATTAATTTGTTTGTAAGTAGTAAACATCAAGTTATTAACATAAAGTTATACAGAAAAGTACCTTAAAGTTTCAATATGAGTCAAACACCACAACTTGTCGTATTTCCCTCCAAAGAAACCCACCTTCCCAATGGATGTCCCCACGTTCATAACCTTCATAACATCAATGGTGGATACAGAATCATATCAAACTTACATAATGAAGAAGAAAATTCTGTATCAAATAGCACCCAAAAAATAAAAATAAAATGAGAAATCTTTACCGATTCCATATGATCTTCGTCATTGATTTCTCCACTGGTATCAAAGGTACAAATTAATCCATCAATAGAAGCAGATACAAGCTTATTCTGCTGACCCGGTACAAAACGAACCTATACAATTGTCCAGATACAAGCATTCTTAAAAAAAAATGAAAGCTATATACTAGTTCAAGTGGACATAAATAAAGCTGGATACATGTTCTTCTAAATCATTTGTGCTTAACATGAACAGAATCATAGAA
This sequence comes from Tanacetum coccineum, assembly GCA_026074375.1. Taxonomy (NCBI): domain Eukaryota; kingdom Viridiplantae; phylum Streptophyta; class Magnoliopsida; order Asterales; family Asteraceae; genus Tanacetum; species Tanacetum coccineum. The sequence goes on along the minus strand of BQNB010004148.1, from coordinate 27,902 downwards.
CTAGAACACACACCTGTGTAACGTCATCCATATGAGACTCCTCTAAGCAAGCTACCTGATTCTTGCTTCTCCAATCCCAAAAAAGTATCTATGCATATGAGAAAGAAATTAAAAGATAAAATGGCTGCTACAGAGACGCTAGCACATATAAGATACGCTAGCACATATAAGATATACTCTTACTGCACGCCATTTGTGCATATATGGACTACAAGAACTACAACTACTAAAATTTTTGTATTGTTGATAATAATAACCCGTTATGAACTCAAACTGCAAGCAACTTAACATCTAAATTTTTTTATACATAAATATATATATTTATATGAATTCGGTTTAGATTGGCAAAACCATAACCAAACCAAATATTTAATTCGGGTATTACCCAAACAATAAACACCCCTAATTACACAATTATTTAGTTAACCAATTAGGCCCAATCCACCTTAGAAGACATTCAAGCCCATTTGGACATCTTATCTGCCTACAAAAGAAACCCTAAGATCATATCTGCCTAGTAGTGTCACGAAATTTGAACCTCCTGAAACCCTAGATTACTCTATGGCTGATCAGCATCCAAATCCTTTGGTAATATATTATATCAAATTTACTTGTAAATAATTAATGAAGCAAAAGAAGATATCACGTGAGATAACCGGTCCCACAGGCCACAACCCAATCACAATTCACTTTCTTGGCTTCTTTCTTCCCAGTTTAACATCTTATACTCCATTGTTTCCGACTAACGTTACAGCCGGAAAAACACTTACCACATTAAAGAGCTCAGTTTGATCATGTACACTTTATCTAACCTAACCACCAGTTGTTGATATTGTTGGTGAAGTATGATGGTTGTGGTGAGGTTTGGCTGAAACTAAGTCTTCTAGCCATGGTTTTTGAGAGAGGGTTTTTGGTGGAAAATATTGAGAGGGAAAAGAGTATCACTATATAAACGTGTCATTAAATTCACCAGTTTCCATTAAATTACTTGAACAAAATACCAATTTCCAACTTATTCTTCAAAATCATATGTTCAAACTTTGGAAAAGATTTGACCATGACATCATCATATGTTCAAACTTATAGCAGAAATCTATAAGTTTGGTGGTTTTTGTCTTTTTGACATGTCTTTGGAGACAGAATTATTGGATAAGAAAACATAAACTTATATAAAAATAAGTAAAGGAGATGCAACTAAGGGCTAAACATGTAGTATCTACAAGGATAAAAAGAATGGATAAATACATATTGAGAGTTGTACTAGTTTTATGGAACATCTTAAGATACATATGATTTGGTAATATGTATCTTAAGATGTTCCATAAAACTAGTAGAACTCTCAATATGTATTCATCCATTCTTTTTATCTTTGTAGATACTACATGTTTAGCCCTTTGACTATACACCAAGTTGCATCTCTTTTACTTATTTTTATATAAGTTTTTTTTATCCAATATTTTGTCTCCAAAGACATGTCAAAAAGACAAAAACCACCAAACTTATAGATTTCTGCTATAAGTTCGAACATATGATGATGTCATGGTCAAATCTTTTCCAAAGTTTGAACATATGATTTTGAAGAATAAGTTGGAAATTGGTATTTTGTTCAAGTGAATTTAATGGAAACTGGTGAATTTAATGACACGTTTATATAGTGATACTCTTTTCCCTCTCAATATTTTCCACCAAAAACTCTCTCAAAAACCATGGCTAGAAGACTTAGTTTCAGCCAAACCTCACCACAACCATCATACTTCACCAACAACATCAACAACCATGTTCTTGAACATAAACATACTAAAACGTTCTCACCTAAGAGATTCCTAGGAAGAATCAAAGCTAAATTTGCTAAAGCACTTAGCTATGTTTCATCTTCAAATTCACGTAAAATAACATTGGAAAGATCGAGATCCTACGTAGACTCGAACCGAGCTCAAAGCTATTGAAGATTGTATTGAAAACGTACTATATGAAATTTGATCCTTGTGATTCTTCTACTATTCAAAGATCAAATTCAGTTTCTACTTTTTCTTATTAGTATATGATTAATTAGTTTATTGTGGTTAGGTTAGATAAAGTGTACATGATCAATGAACAAACTGAGCTCTTTAATGTGGTAAGTGTTTCTCCGGCTGTAACGTTAGTCGGAAACAATGGAGTATAAGATGTTAAACTGGGAAGAAAGAAGCCAAGAAAGTGAATTGTGATAGGTGATTGGGTTGTGGCCTGTGGGACCGGTTATCTCACATGATATCTTCTTTTGCTTGATTAATTATTTACAAGTAAATTTGATATAATATATTCAATTAAGGGTGTTCATTGTTTGGGTAATACCCGAATAAACCGAACCGAATTAAATAATCGGTTTTCGGTTTGGTTATGGTTTTGCCAATCTAAACCGAAGACCGAATTCATAGAACTATATATATTTATTATGACACTAAATTTTCAATCATATTGATTTTAAGCCAAAACTAATCATAAGGCATATGGAAGTCTAATAACATATGTGTGTCATAACAAAATGTTTGCAACTACAACATCTTTAACTTTGTCACATAAACGTCACAACCCTTTTTGGCATTTTCGGGCATCAATATGAATAATATGTTGCTAATTTAATGTGTTCTTTATCAAGTTCACCTAAAACTTAAAAGACAACATAGGTCTATTTCTGCATATTTGCAACTCTAAGCAAACACTATAAACCAGTGCAAACGCAATTCGATATAATAACATTACCTGAGATTTACAACCTGCAGCAAGAAGGTTATCATCAGTCCCACCAAACGAAAAGCTAAATATTTCTTGCGAGGGGCCAGCATTTAAACAAGCTACCTACATTCAATTACAAAGCAAAAGCGCTGTTATTATAGTCGTTCATAGTTTTATTCAACTAGAGACTAAAATGTATCAAATTAAATGCTACCAAATCACAATTGCGTTAAAAAACCTAACAATAACAACCTGTTGATACGACCGGGTATCCCAAGCTCTAAACGTCCCATCAGATGAACACGAATACAACACATTTCCAGTCAACAATATCTCGTTAATACTATCCGAATGCTCTCCTTTACAACATTCTCCAACAAACTGTCCTGTCACAGGCGAATACAATTTCACGGTATTCGACGACAACGACACCGCCATCGTAGTCCAATCCTCCCTATAAAACCAAACATTAAACACAATTATATTATCACGAGTAACTTGAATCAAAAACTGTTTTCAAGGTCAAAATTCAAATAAAAAATGCGTTTTTGTTTGTTTTGGCTTATGGCTTACATGGCTTTGGGCCTATGTTTCATAAGCTCACTTTTTGTGGCTTATTTTGAAATTTTCCGGCTTATATATTATAAGCCGGAAAGTGTGAAAATAAGCCAAACATAAGCCCAAAACCAAATAAAGCCATAAGCTGGCTATATAAGCCGAAAAACACACCTAAATGTTTTTTTTTCATAACGTACTTGTGAACAATTTGGAAAATGTAATCATCGCCGAAATTAGTTTGGATGGTGTTTTTTAAGGCGAATTTTTTGGATGATGACGTGGCGGTAATAGGTTGTTGTTGGGTGTTTGGTTCTATGTCCATGTCGGTGGTCTCCATGTGCGGCGGAGATGTTTTTTCCGGCAAGTGTTTATGTTCTTTTAATGTTTTTTTTTTCATTTTGTGTTTTGTTATTTTTGTTGTTGAAATAGGTTTTTGTGTTTTGTGATTAAGACCCCACTAAGTTTATAAGGTTACACAGAAACCCTTGAGGATTCTACACCATACTTTTTCTTCTATATTAAGACCCGTGGTGATGGTGACTAAACGTGTTACAAAATATTGCCAAACGGTTATAGTGGTGGTCACCAAACCAATCACCGTTCACAGGCAGAATGTCCAAACCATTGTTTAGTCCCATACAACCAAACCAACAAAAAATTTCCACCACGGTGGTGAAGGTGTAAAGGAGTTAATGTATGAGATGAGGTTAAGGCGTCGTATGCAATACCATGACCACCAGTTTAATAAAATATTTTTAATAGGCTAAGAAGTTAGCACCTTTCTGGTCTTGGTTTTGTCTCAGCAAAGTGTTTTTTTTTATTACTGATGTATATTATACGAGACAACTCATAAGTTACTAGAAATCTACATGGGAAATAATTAAGCCTAACTGGTTCGAGCTAGTCAAGCTCTTAAAGTCAAGTTCGAACTATAAAATACATAAATTTTAGCCTTATTGAGCATGTGCTTAAGTACGCTTTTACCTTATTTTATGTACATATAATTACTTGATTTATATGTATAGTAAGTGTATGACGTGAGTTCGGTCGAGTTTGATATCTGGATGATTTATTCAGACAACGCTTAAATTGCAAGCTCATTCAAGCTCAAACTTTAGAAAAACAGACATCAAACTTAATATCCAAAGCTTAATCTCAAACTTTTTTATTTGGGGTGTGTATGAAGGTGAGTTTATATGATCATATGGAAATTAAAGATCTTTAAATACTGTTATAAGTTCTTATGAGTTTTGTTTTGGTAACCATGGTTTTTAATATTCTGGCTGATTAATTCACAGAGTTTGGGTTCGACGCAACACATACTCATATTGGATGAAATCCTCTTTTATCAGGAGGCAGGCGTGGCCATTTTAAAGATATTGTACCTAGCGATAATTGAACTCGATACCTCATAATTTTTAGTGTGATAGTCACAAGACTCTTTACCACTAGACCACCCTGAGTGGTTTAAGCTCAACCTCATGAAAAAGAGTTTTTATAAATTAGTAAAGTTTGTATTTAGTAAATTCATTAAGCACTTTCGAAAATATTGATGTAATTTTACAATAAAAATCTCTAGCTACAACTATTTCTCCAAACACATTTACAAAAGTTAAAACTCTAGCTTTCGGTCGTATAATATAAGCTCAAGTTACACTTTCAACTAGAAATGACAAAAGAACCCAAACCCGACGGAGAGACCCGAAACCAAACTTCCTGTAGCGGGGCATGCATATTGGATTACAGGAGGGATTTCGAGGCATTAATGTATATTTTTATCGGGTTCGAGGCAGGGAGAGGGACACAACATCCCTAACCCGTCTCGCCCCGAAACATTATACACAAATATGTTATATTAATATTAATATAGTAATATTTTAGTATTTACGTATTAATAATATGATTATCGATTTTTTGTTAAGTTTTTTTATCTTTTCAAGATCGCAAATTGTGGTTATAGAAACTTCTTTTGTGTCATATGTTTATAAGAAGTTTTGATTTTTGAAGGGACGATTGTGGTTATTTACATTTAACTATTTGAAAACTTATTCAAGTTAGTACTTAATGTATTGTTAGTGTGTTCTTGATTCTTGATGTTATTAGAAATAATCATATTGCTAGTATATGGTGTAAATTAAGAATAAACGAGGAATGTTGTATATTTGATGAAGCATTGCACCTAAAAAAGCACCCCGATAAGATCCCCACTATGGTTCAGAGCGGGTTTAGAGTGTAATTTTCCAATTAAGTTTTGTAATAAGACGGTTGCTCATTCGTAAAGTCGCCCCATCGGTATTCTTACTATCAACTAATTTCACCAAACGAGGATCGTCTCATAAAACCACTTTTAACTTGTATTTACCTCCTTTGACAACATTTGATAGTTAGAGACCAAATTCATGATTTAGCATTAAAAAACAGGGACCATTAATGTAGTTTAGTCCAATCTATAGACAAAACAAAACCCCAATCCTAAACCCTAATAAACACCACTTCTCCAGCCTCACTTGACAAAAACAGAAAAACATAATCAATCAATCATGGGTGGATCAAGAAGAAAATACAAGCGTTCAAGAGTGAACAAAGTCCGTGTAGGGCTCCCTAAGAAAAACCCAAACGTATTCAAACCAGCTTTCACAATCCCACCTAAGCTTAAATCAATAGTAGACTTGTCAAAAATCAAATGGGATGACCAAGGCAGTGTTTTAGATAACTATAAAACATTTGGCGTTGTTTCGAATCCGAACTTGTTGGGTGTTCGTAACCGTACTTCCAAAATTATTGAGAGTGAGTCTTTGCAATTGCCTCCACCGAAATTAGATGGGCCTATGGATGAATTTGAGCCTATTGATTCGGGTAGCGACCTCGAAGAAGATGGTGAGTTTCTTTTTCTAATGTTTTCTGTTTATTTTCGGCTTTTCGCGCATATGAGCTTTATTTCGTTTGGTTCCCTAACTTGTTAGGGTCAATAGTCGAATAAAACAAACACCCTTTTAGTGAAAGCTTATGAGGTTATATTATATACGGCATAAGCTTCTTATATAACATAAGCATCAGCCCAACACATAGCTTAGCCAAACACCCCCTCGTTTCGGCTTATATAATAAGCTCAAGTAAGCTTATCATGTCATAATAAGCTCATATAAGCCGAAAAGGCGGGCTTATGAAACATAAGCCGAAAACCACATAAGTCATAAGCCCGCTATACAAGCCGAAACAAACATCCCCAAGTATAAGGTGTTTGTTTCGGCTTATATAACGGGCTTATGACTTATTTGGTTTTCTGCTTATGTTTCACACGCTCACTTCTTGTAGCTTATTTTGAAACTTTTCGGCTTATATTAATAAGCCACAAAAAGTGAGCTTATGAAACATAAGCCGAAAACCACTTAAGTCATAAGCCCGCTATATAAGCGGAAACAAACACCCCTTAATTTAAGTTGTTGAATGTGTTATGATAGTTTTAATGAGGTCGATAGTTAATTGTGAAAATGTTTCATCTGTATAACATTTTGGCTGTTGCTGAAACAGTTTTTTAGATAGATAATGATTGGAAGCTATTTGGGTTTTCAAAATATAGTGCTATTTGTAAACTATTAATAGTGAATTTTTCTGGAAGTAAAGAGTGTTTAAGTAATTTGTAACATTTTGGTGTTTGAGTCTCTTGTAAAAAGCAATCCACCCGCATTAATTTATATGCTACGCCCTCAACGCACACTCTTTGTTCTCTCGAGCAGATTATGATGCTGAAAACAACGTGCTTCTAAGTTAGTTTGCCCCGTTTAGTCGCTTTACTATCAATTCACTGTATGTTTTGCTTATTGGGTCACATTACTAACAAGGGTCGCTAAATAATGAAGTTCTATTTGTTTATGGTTTTGTGATACTATTGCCAATGGATTCTTTAGCAATATTAATGCTATATAACTCGGTTTTGAGTTTCGGGTTTTACTATTAAAGGTGGTAAACGGGGTTGATTGTTATGCCTACAATCACTGAATTACCCAATCTTACTTGATGGTGAAGGAGATTTTCCGTTTTCCCTAGACAATGATTCACCTTCTCGGGCTGCAAAACATGGTTGTATTTCTTTTGGATACATATGGCAACTCTTTAGTCAGCTAAATAGAGATTTCCGTATACATTTGCTATCTCATTTGTTATTCCATCGTCTCTAACATGTTAGAGTGTTGGTTTCTTAGGTTGTTTTGGGCTGAAAAAACGAGATATTTTTAGTTATTTATTTGGAACAATAGAATGGAAGTTATGAGTACATTATTTTTGGATAATGTGTGAATGACTATAGGTTATATCATTTCTTAACTACATAAGAGCCAAATAAAACAATGATCTGATAGGGGTTTGCAACAATATTAAAGGCATCGATTAAAATTACTATTGAGCTCAAGATGGGAGTAAGGTGTAATGGTGTAGCCAGTCCATAATAGTTTGTTTCACAGCGCGTTTTACAATCCGAAGGGATCCTGAAAGAAATCGTTCCGACTTTCGAAATCATTTTTTTCATGATTTAATGAAACATAGACTGAAAGTTTGTTTCTTATTCATTTTATATTGGTTGTCATTGCATCCTAGTATCCTATTGCAGAATGTGTTAAGGCACATGAACATTTTTTTTTTTCATCAACTACACCTGAGCTTCTTTATTATGTGGTATTATATTGTTGCGAGTTGGGTAATTACTCTTTCGTTTCTTCTGCTCAGGTGTATTTTATCTTCTTTTTCGAGTTTTTGACGTCATTTTATTGCCAACGTTTTATATTTAGTTGATAATGGGTCAGCCCTATAATGATATAATTACTTATATGGTAATGCAGATGTAAAAACAGCGCTCGGGAAACACCGTACTGATGGAAAATCTGCCCCGTTGCAACCACTAACCGCTATCCAACGGATTCATATCAAAAGACTCGTAGACAAATATGGGGATGATTATCAGGTGAGAAATTCGCATGCTAATATACATGATTTAATAATTAGTATGTGACATGGTAAAGGTTTAGCTGAGCGGGTAACATTTGGTATTTATCGGGTATTCAAAGCACTTCTTGTCCACAAATAATACACATAGTTTGTCTGCTATGATTACACTAATCATATTACTCACTCACATCTCATTGTGCAGCGCATGTTCATGGATACCAAACTTAACAAGTTGCAGCATTCAGTTGCTACACTTGAGAAGCTGTGCAAGAGATATGACATGTATAAAGATAAGAATCCAATGCTCGTTCCCCTTTGATTTACTACCTAGTTCGAGAACTATGCTAGAGATGGTACTCTGTTAGTCACCAGAATTTGTATTTTACCGCAAATTTTCAAATTTTTATCCTAGTTTTGACATTTCACTGTAACGGTATATGTTTGCATGGCAATGTGCACAACTATTTACTTTAATTGTATGAGATTTATCTGTTATGTGTAGTTATTATCGCATTCTGACAAAATTACAAAATTTCTGTTACTTTTGATTCAATTTGCTATAACATAGTAAAATCAATGTTAGCTCCAAAATGGGAAAACATTTCGTATAAAGATACAGCATGTCTGTATGTACAAACTTGTTGCGAAAGTAAATCAATAAACATTATTAGTGAACAATTAAAAATGAACAATGCTTCTGCACAAATAACTAGTTATGATGTGCTGTATCTTCTGAGGGCTTGTAATGTAACGCTTCATTTAAATACCAAGAAATGCTCGTGACTGGGATTCCCAGTGTTCCTTTGCCTGTCGGATTCTTTCTACCCTTTCGTTCTGTAGTCTTTCCTCCCAATATTTAGGACAGCTGTTTAAGTTTGCAAACTTTGGTAAGTTACTCTTTTATCTTTTCTGCCACTATGGTTGATTAAATATAGGGCTAATAAATTGTACCTTCTACTCAGCAGAATGTTAAGCTCATCTAAATGAAGAGCTCCTCCATAAACACCCGCCTGTAAGTAAACCAAAACGACATGTTCATTCTCTACAGACCACAGTAATAACGATTAGGTTAATGGTGATTAAAGAAAACCAGAATCGGTTGATTTATACCTCTCGACAAAGAGGGCATTTTGAAGTGTGCCTTGCTGCTTTTAATCCATCTACAATTGTTACTGACCCAGACTTGCAAGCACACATGTAGCAGAAGATATGACCACAAGTAAGAGACACTGAATCGAATACGGTATCCTGTTCAATGAAAGGATAGACAGTTCATCTTTATAAAATCAGCAGAGTTTTGTAATAATATACAGGCGGAAAAAATAAAATGAAAGGATAAGACGTTCATCGGTATAATAACAGCAGAATATTGCAGAAAAATCATTCTTATATCACTGATAAGTGATAAACACAAATAAACAAATAAAACATTGTATTCAAGTCTGGTGTATAAAGGTTCTGAAAAGGAGGTACGGTTTGACTATCAAAGTCAACAAATTGTTTTGCAGAGTCAATTTGGGAAAACTATATTCCTGGTTTTAATCCATGAAGATGAAACATAGAGTTTACCAAACAGCTGGAATTAGTCGATGCTTGGCTGAATTTACAAGTGGAACATAAACAATGCAGCAGACAGTAAAGGATGCATACATAAAGCCAACAATTAAGCTAAAGATTGATAGAAGACTTACCAAGCATATAGAACAAGTCAAATCAATCTCAAGTTTGAAGGTATCCGAAAGCTCACAGGAAAGTGATGGTTTGCCGTCATTGAACACAAGAGAACAACCCTCGAATAATTCAGAGGCTTTTTTCGTGTTTATGTTTGTTTCCCTCAAATTAATATGGAAGGCAATAAGTTCACATAGCCATGGAGACTGAAGGATCTCCATGTGCATACTTTGGACTTGTGACCTAAACGCTTGCCCGTGCTTTGAGTAATGTACCTACGGTTAAAAATATAACACAGGTAAGACACTTTGTAGTTGTGATAAGTTAAGTGGACGAGAAACACTTTTTGTCCAAGATTTCAACAACAAAATTGTAGTGTTTCAGTAACAATCCAAATTCATGTTCATCTTTTAGCTAATTTTCCTATTTGAAAAAAAAAATTCCGACTGAATTTAACTCCTTAACCAGTAAATGGGCCAAAATAACCACATCTAACAATAGAAGATACCAACCTTGTCATATTTCTTGAGAATTTTACGCATAGCAATGGCGTTGATAATTGCGTAAGCAACGAGGTCTTTGCCTTCTTTAACCAAAGCACCATGGTTTCTTTGCAACTTATCTTTGCACCAAACATAGTACTTTCGAAATCCTGTTGCTAGATGTATTTCAAGCAGTTTTCGCGCACGTTTGTTGAAACATCCAACCACTGCCGACATCTCTTTGAGAAGAGAAGGAAAGAACGTTCCATCGCAGACTATACAAAAATGTAACACTAATCATAACACAGTTACACAAACACTGGCTTCTTATTTATAACAGGTATAAGTAAAATCTTAGCATTGTATGATGTATTAATCAAACACTGCACCTTAGGTACAAACTCATTATTAGCTTGCAAAACATCGAATCCTATATATATAAAATCGACGATACTATACATAGGAATATAAATGCAAGAAAAATGGTACCAGGGCAATGATGAGGACAAACAGCCGAAATAGCATGAGGAGATTCGTGTAGAGGCAACGACGATGATTGTGATCTATGAGAGTCTTGTGAAAGCATCGTATCAGTACGACAACGCTTTAAGATCTTCTTTAGATTTTTAAAACCAACAGCAGGTAATTTCTTCTGATCTTGTGTTTGCATGTACTCCTGATATTTCTTGCAGAATTTCATCTTGTTTTTTTTTTTAATCCTATGTCAATAAATATAACACAATAATTCTTTTTTCGTACGAAAAATAAAATCTGGATATGATTTCTATAGATCTTGTTTAACTATGTATTTTTTAATGTATGATGAAGATGATAATATTTGGAAAATGAAATTTACAATGTGTTCATACACTTTAAATGGTTCGATTAATTCTTAATTATATTATAGTTAGATAGATAGCAACGTAAAAGATGTTTTAATCATAGAAAAGACCAACAAGAAGTGCCAACTTGGTCAATGTCACCTTTTTTAAGCCATTATCTTATAGTTTTCTGTAGCGTGTTTTTACCATGAAAAATGATTTGTATGCCTAAATCATGAACTTAAATTTGTACTTAAAAATTTGATTGGTGCATTTTAAAAAGTGATTGGTGAAAAAGAAAGAGAGAGAAGAAATGTAATAAATTTGTTATCTAGTTAAGTCTAATTTTAGGTCTCCTTTATTGGCATGAATAACAATGTTTTTTTTTTTATCTTAATCCAAAGGTAAAAAGTTGTTAGTGTTATAATTAATCGGATAAGAATTACTCCGTAAACATGAAATTTGCCTTTTAAAACAAAAGTTGACTGTTATTAACTAGTTGTGTGTGTGTGTTTTTGTGTGAGTTATTAGCTGTAAAAATATGTAAGTGATGCTTAGGGTCTGTTTGTTTTGTTTTTGTATTAAGTTGTGTAAATTAAAAAGGTTTTGATAAACTATGTCTATTGGGTAGAGGTTAAAGTGTATTTAATACACATACATTTTTCTAATTAACCAGAAAGTGCATTAAATACACATTCAAATATAGTAATTTATAATTCATTTAATGTGTATTCAATACATTTTCTTATTAATTAGGAAAGTTTGTGTGTATTAACTACACCTTAAGCTCTGCCCGGTGGGCAGAGTTTAGCAAAACCGAAATTAAAATGACTGTTCGAATATATGTCATCTGTTTGTAGATGAATAAATGATTATTTGTTTTGTATGATTAATAAAGTGTCTGAATTAGATAACATATAAATTACCTTAAATACATATTAATTATCTTAAATAACATAGTATAAATTACCTTAAATAACATATTGTTTATGTAATTAATGCATAATAAATAAACATACAAATTACCTTAAATAAATGTGATTTTTAATTGAATGAAGTTTATCTTAAACATTTCCTAGTGTGCACTATATAAATTACCTTAAATAACATATTGTTTATGTAATTAATGCATAATAAATAAACATACAAATTACCTTAAATAAATATGATTTTTAATTGAATGAAGTTTATCTTAAACATTTCTTAGTGTGCACTATATAGCAAATCCTAATTATACCATTTTATATAAAGAGAAAAGTTCTATGTAGAACACTATCTAATTAAAGAAAAATTCACTTCATCTCAACCATTCATTTTAATTTTATCTAATAATTTAGATCAATTTCTATTTTAATTTAATTAAAAAACCCACTTTCATTCTATTTTTTTAAAATTGAATATCTCACAAACCGTTAATCGTTACGCAAAACAAAACATACCATCGCGACGAGAATTAAATCATCTTTCTATAGAGGCGCACTTTTATATACTTTCGACGAATTTTTATTTTTATTTTTTTAGTCACGTCTGAAAAAATCACATGTGATTTCATAAAATCACATGTGATTGTGATACAAATCACATGTGATTTTTTCAGACGTGACTGAAAAAAAAAATTGAAAAAAAGTTTGTCGTAAGTATATAGAAGTGCCCCTCTATAGAAAGATAAAAAAATACTCGTCGCGATGGTGTATTCTATATACTTTCAACGATTTTTTTTTCAGTCACGTCTGAAAAAATCACATGTATTTCATAAAATCACATGTGATTGTGATCAAATCACATGTGATTTTTTCAGACGTGACTGAAAAAAAAATTCGAAAAAAGTTTGTCGAAAGTATATAGAAGTGCCTCTCTATAGAAAGATAAAAAAAATACTCGTCGCGATGGTGTATTTCTTTTCGTTTGACGATTGACCGTTTGCAAGATATTTTATTTTTAAGAAAAATGTGAAAAGTGGGTTTTTTTTTATTTTGATGAAAAAATGAATGGCTAGGATTCACCCATTTGTTCTTTAAGATGCTAATGTTCTATAAGGATCTCACATCATATAAAATAAGTGTTGAATAAAAAATTAATTGGATAAAATTAGTGGTGGGTAAATATGTAAAAGTAGAATAAAAGTGATGACTTAATTGGAAGACGCTCATTCTCGTGACTTTTTTCTTAATTCATAAATATGTAAATTTATTAAGTTATCAATTGAGTAAAATATTTAAGTCATTATCAAACAATGACATTTTTACGGTTCGGTTTTTGGTCAAAAACCGAAACGAATCGAAATTTTTCGGTTTTTGAAAAATTAAAAACCGAATCATCGGTTTTTAGTTTCGGTCGGTTTTTTCAATTCGATTTTTTCGGTTTTCGGTTCGGTTTTGGTTTTTCGGTTTCTTCTGCTCAACCCTACGTAAAAGTGTATGTCATGTAATGATGTGTGGATTGTGGAGAGAGGTAATGTCAAACTTTACGTGATTCCTTTAATGTTATCAAACACTATTTTTATGTTAAAAAAATAAAATCCTAACACTTATTTTGATTCTTGCGACTTGCAAACTACTTTTAATCAATTTTCTCAAGTCTTATGAAAAAGGAATTTGCTAAATGATAAATTTTCATTACAACTCATTCTAATATATAAAGTCATCCAATTACAATCCAGTATTCATTCTATTTCCCTCTTTTCAAAAATAGCATTCGTGTTTTTTTAAGTTTTCATTACAACTCATTTTATTGCACTAAGCTCATGATACTATATAAAAATGTAAATATAGCAAGATTGGATCAGATGATTATCACCATTGTCTTTAAAGACAGGGTCAAGGGTTTGATCATCACTCTTTGCAAGGCCGGAGGTCATTTTCTACCTTTGGTAGAACCGGAAGCAACCTCTCTACCTTAGAGCTTGAGGAACGGTCGTGCCGTTCTCTCGTGCCAAAGAACGGCGCGAGATTTATGAACGACGCACGACTCCGTGCCTCGCGCCGTTGAGTCTGGCGCCGTTCATACCAACCCACGCCGTTCTATTTTTTTTAAATATAACCGTTTATATCTGTTGAGGGGAGCGGATTTTTGAATTTTAAACCCTAAAAAAATCTCATTTTTACTCTTTAAAAATCCTATAAATATCTCCTTATTATTTTATATTTCACACACACTTCCAATATATATTTACACACTTTTCTACTTCTCTTATTTTTCTCTCCAAAAAATGAATCCCAACCAAAATAATTGGATCTCGGGTATGCTAAACGACCCAAACAACCAAATTCCGGGGTCTTCTACGAATCCGACCAACAATCCGGGCTCCTCATCTCAACCTCCATATAACAAAATGCCTTATTATCCTAATTTCCAAACCCCATTTGTTAATCCTGACGAATTGTCGTTATTTAATCAATGAAAAATGCAACAACAAATGGGGTTTAACCAATATTTTCAACAACAACAACAATAACCACCACCAAACCAATCCACCGCTTCCCAACCACAATCCGATCACCAATCCTTTAACTTAATCGATGAAACCGAAGGCGAGAACAAAGAGGAGCCGATCCCGACCCCGACGTTGAAGAAGCCGAGCCGTAGCGCACGTTTGAAGGCGAAGGCCAAAAAAACCAAAGATATCGAATCACAAGTCGAAATCAAGAAACGAGCTCGAAACGTGTGGACCCAAGACGAGGAGTTGCTTTTGGCGGAAAGTTTTATTCAAAATTTTCGAGGATCCAAAAACGGGTTGTGATCAACAAAAAGATACCTTTTGGTATAAAATACTCGACGCGTACAATACCGAAGCCAAGAGACGCGGTTTTATTGAGCGTACCAAGAACATGTTGACGGGAAAGTGGACTCCAATGAATGCAAGCGTTCAAAAGTTTAATCAATTGGTGTCGAAAACGCTTGCACATAGTGGGGAAAACGATAAAGATTGGATAACGAAGGTGAAAGTTTTGTACAAAACTCACATGGGTACTGCGTTTAAACACAAGAGTGCTTGGATTTTTTTGAAAGGCAAGCACAAGTGGACAAACCCCGAATCGAAAAACGCAAGAAGGAATCGTTTTCGTGTTATCGACGAAGAACCTGAGCATTTTGGAGACGATGCGTTGCCTCGGCCACCCGGGTTACAACGAATTGATAAAAGTCAATGTTCTGGTTCTAACTCGACCGCTAGCTCCTGTTCTAACCCGATGATGTATCAAGAATTCATGAAAGAACAATACGAATTAGACCGCAAAGCAAAAATGCAAGTGATCGAGCAAGAGAGCGAAGAGCGAAGGCAGTTAATCCATGCTCAAAGGATTGCGGAGGAGATGAGAGTGTTACAAATCGACACACGCGGGATGGATCCGACCAACGCCGTTATCATTAACGCCCAAAAGGCACGAATCCGAGCGGCATATCAACCACCACCAAACTAGTCGACGCGTTTACTTTATGTAGCGTTTTTAATTTATGTCTTTTGTTTCTTGTTTTTTTATTTCTATGTAATGTTTTTTTTAATTTAATGTAATGTTTTTAATTTAATGTATTGTTTTTAATTATATTGGGTATTTTTTTAAATTAAGTAAAATTAAAAAAAATAAAAAAATTGGCCAACGGCACTAGAAATGTGGTGCCAACGGATGCCCCAGCAAATGTGGTGCCATTCAGTTTCTAGTGCCGTTCTCCATTTTGCTGACGTGACACTAATTTTTGAGAATTTTTAAGAACGGCACGAGCCTAACGGCACCACCGTTCACAGCACTCTTAAGTAGGGGTATGGCTGTTTACATACCTCCCTCATACACTGTGAAAGATAGTATCATGACTCATAACTCGTGAAAGACGACATTAAATGTTACCTTACCTTACCTTACTATACAAAAACGTAACATGTTACATAAACGAGTCGGCATATTGCCCGCGCGTTGCAGCGGGGGCTAACTTACTCTCGAAAGGTATTTAGCTCCGAAAGTAGTGTATTTTCGGCATTTTGGTATGTTTTTAGTACGCTTGGAGATTCTATATTAAGCCCAACCTGATTGTAAATGGGACAATTTCAAAATCTATACCTAAGAACCCCTTACATGAATGTACATAACCTAAGATATCATGAGCTACTATTTGGAAGGAAATCTATTATATAAAGCTAATACGCTGAAAGTAAGTGAGAAAAAGTGACAAACTCAACTTATTATACACAGGCGCATAAATTACACCTTTTGTCTTCCCTTTAAAGTAAAACAAAGTCCAGATTTGCACTATTATTACTAAAACATTTCCTACAAAAGGTTAATTGCTTCTAATAGACTATGTAGTAACAACCTGTGTAAAGTAGTTACGCTATCCACCAAACAACCATACTGATTTTAACAGCATAAAAAAATATATACACAAAGAAGCATTCCCTTTTACATATAAGGCGGAACTCACCGGACGTAAATGCATTCGTAGCAGACCCTTGAAGCATAAGCATAAACAACTCTTCTTCTTTCTTGGCCATCATTATAACTTTTCCCGAATGCACGCCACGCTTTGTCATTATCATTGGTGGTGGTAAAACATGTGCGCTCTTAAAAAATCAGAATAATTAGAAGCCTCCATATTTTTCAGCTTTGGTCTAGCTTGAACCACAGAACCCGCAAAACTGAATTTCCGTGGTCTGTCTGCATATGCAAAAGCATATTTAAGCATAACAAATTAAAAAAATGCATTGAATATATATCGATATAGAGAGGTGGTGGTTACAGCAGCAACTCATCCAAAATCACAGCTTTTTGAGACCGGATGACTAAATGATAATATGTTTTAGCAGCTGAACGGCGTTCACGTCATTTAAAAGAAACCAATGACATTACAGTATGATTGTAATGCTTCTTTTTATATATGACTGTAATGCTTCTGTTAGAAAATGCAAGTCAATTGGTTGAACGTTTATATATCTTTGTTTCATAAAGTGGTATTTATCACCTTGGTTATTTATAAAATAAAACCTGAAAACAGACCCGCTGCCCAGCTTGTCTAACCTACTCGTACAAACGCTAGTTTACCTTAATGTTAGTATCATTTATTTCAGTTAGTTGCTGCAAAAGCTGTAAATCCACCTGCAATATTGTCTACAACCAAGTACATAAAAGGGCACCGATTCCCCATTTTGGTAAATAACAATAACTAGCGAGTTTGACACATTGAAATCAAAGAAAGCACTACTAAACTATATCGATGTCTTATAACTTTAAACAGGGAAAAGATGAACTTTTAGCTCTATTTCACGCGTATGGATTTCTTCTTTTTCAACTTTTGTTGTAGCAATTCTTTGCACATCAAATACTACGACAACTCTTGCCACCTAATAAAAAAACTCAATATCAAAACCACTATTAATTAAATCAAGTATGTGAGACATCATGTTCATACCCGCACATCTTTTTATAGATCGAGACGAATGGCTACGTATGAGCCTTCAATCCACATTCTCATTGCGATTCCGTTACCAAGGTCTGTTTGGCAAACTTAGTGCATGAAAAGCTACCTGCAGTCATGAAACAAGAGCATAAGACTTGAGTAAAAAAGAGATGGTAATGTTATTAGAATAACACCAAAAGAATCGCTAACATGAAAACACAGCAAGGTTGACACAATTGTGCAACTTTATCCTTTTTTAAACCCGAAACATCATTCAAACAAAAAAGGACACACTTTTTTTTACCTCAGAACTACTAACTAAACATTAGCTATTAATCCAAAGGACTCAAATCACTAAAAACCCATAACCAACAAAAAGAAAACATACCTTAGTATAACCATGAACCAAATTAAACCCGCACAACCCGACATAAACATCCTTGTTACATAAAATCTCATCATCATCATCAAGAACCTGAAAAGTCACACCTTATCATAGACAAATCACAAACTTATAACAAACCATCAATTAAGCAATCCCCAAACAAACCATAATCACAAACCTAAAAACACAATCATGTTGATTTCTTTAATGATGTTTTAAATATTGCTTAACATACCTCATGGCGCTCTTTGTAACCATCCACCACCCTTTAATTTGAACCCGACTTTGACATGTTTATGGCCGGAATATGGATTCGGTGGGAGGGCGGTGCAATTTTGGGGATGGGAGATGAAGATGCTTCTGGAGTCGGTGTTATCATATTCGAGTCGGTGTTATGATATATTACTGTAACAAAGAAGCAGAAACAAAAGGAAAAAAGAAAAGAAAAAAACGAAAGAAACTGGGCCAAACAAAACAGGCTACTGTTAGCCCACAACCAAAACGACGCTGGCGTTGGTCGTTTTTGTAACGGTAATTAGGATATATCTTATATGCGTGATTGAATTGCAATATAAAATAGGGGTTCTTGTACCAAATTATCTATCTATGAGAGGAGCATCGAAACAGTGTAAGCTCCCGCAAGAAGAGTCGCTTTCATAAATCCAAAATTATATTATTGCACAAAGATTTTAAGAAAATGGGAGCCCAAAAAAAGTTGATGGCAAAAGGCATCTTGTTTAGAAACAAGATGAAGTTTGCATTGTTCGATATTAAGTGATGAAGACTTATGTTTAAATTCGGTTCGATAGTCCGACTATGTAGCCATGCATACAAAATATTAGTAACATTTGAGATGCGACGTATGGATCGCTTACGATGAATTGGTAAGGGGAAAAGGTTTACAATGTCAATACATATTAAACATATTGTAATTAGAAGGGATGTATGAAAATTTTGGGAAAGGATTGAGTAGCAAAAACACACTATTCGTAAGAGAGACGAATGCAAGATCACATGACAAAAACATGTTAATTTCATATCGTAGCTACTTGTTTCCTATCGATGTTTCACATTCAAATCTGAATGAATTAAATAAGCTTTAAAAAGAAATTGAAAAGGTCAGGTTATCGAAGTATTCGTAGCTTATCGCTAGACTATTGATGAATAGCGATTAGTATCGTTATATTTTTAGACAAAATCTATTTATATCAGTTTATTAACCAAAACCATGTCGAAATCCACCTCAAATTAAATAAGAAAGTATTTTGAATTGAATGTAATCTATTATCTAGAACGTAAACAGATTAGAAATTCGAGGCTTTAAATCGGTTCGGAGGGATGTGAAAAGTAACAAGATGGTTACAAAATATATTACAAAGGGCTTTCTTTAAAATTTTGTATTTATAAAGGGATATGATGAAAATTAAAAAAAATGCATTTATATGCATATTGAAGCTACTTTTATCAAATTTCTCATTTTTTAGAATACTAATAAATCTATATTTTTCCTTAGTAAGAGGAATATAATATGCGTGATTAGTGAGGATATGGATTGGTTAAGTTTACCACTCTATCTTGATGACACGTCTTTAACGCAAATATATTAGAGCGACGAGTGCAGTGGCGTAAGGCCTGCGATATTTTGACGTGGCACAACGCCATGCTGACCTTCCCCTGCTTCATCGTGCGAGTGATGGCAGGCTTGCGCAAAATGGGAAGTTTTTTTTAATTGGTTTTGGTGTTGAGTTTGTGTTTTAATTATGTATGATGGGTTCAAAGAGGGATGTTTTGGATTGAGTGATTAGAGATGAGGTTTTTGGTGTGCGAGTGATAATGGTAGTGAAAGAAGTTATGGATGCATGACACACTTTCTGAGTCTTTTGGTGACTAGACCCTAGCTCTAATCTCTTTTAACTTAATCTTAGATTTTGTTTTATATCCTACGCTATAGCAGTATATTCTTATAGAACGTACGTGTATATGTAAATGTTGCAAAGCTTTCGCCAAGAAATTAGATCTCTTAATATATATATATATACTAGTTTCATGACCCGCCCGATGGGCGGGTTTGCTTCATAATAATAGTAATAATTATAAGTGGACGTAAATAAATATTGAAAAGCGCAAAACATATTAAAGACAAAAACTGTCAAAAAATAACTTGCCGGTTTTATACAAAAGATAACGGATATGTTATATATAAAAAATAATGTTGCCTATTCAAATACGGCATAAGACTTCTTTGTACATGACATTTATTGTTAAGTTTGAATAGTTTCCTTATCGTCTTTGTCGCAACAGAGAACCTTCAATCCTTTCTTGTTCTTGACTCTTGACACAACGACCTCATTTACATCCTATATAATAATAAAACAAAAGGTAAATGAAGAATATAAAATAAATCTGAGGATTGAGCATAAACAATTGGGGGTGGTTCCATAGGTTTACAACTTACATGAATCTTAGAATCGATTGTAGTGATCCAAAGATCTAACATTTTGCTATTAGCATGTCATCCTATTTGGAAGAAAGATCATTTAGATTTGATCGAAAAAAATAAAAACATTTTTTGCAACATGGTAGTTGATGGCGTTACCTAGACATTTGAGAATACAGTGGGTTGGATATAATATCATTTAGAGCCAAATCTTTCGCCTACAGTTTCAAGAGTAGCACCAATATCAATGCCAGATCTTATGTACTTTATGATCTTATCAAATTGTTCATAATCAACCTATAAATTTTATAAAGGATTAAGAATTTGAGTAGAGGAAAGCTAAGGAAGGAGAATTGATAATAGTCAATACATGGGGATCTTGTTCAACACTCAACCTGAAGGGATCACCAACCACTGGTTTACAATGTGTGCCTTTGCTTTGCCTATGAACTCATCATAAACAGGTTCATGTACAAATGTTCGTGCTCCAACACAACAACATTGTCCCTGAAAATACCAGTAGTCATGTACAATAAAAGCTATAATATTCTAAAGAACAAATACTGATTTTTGTAAAAATATTACAAATCAAATATCTAGGTTTACAACAAAGAAAGGAGAATGTTTAGAAGGAAAAAAAATGAGATGTGACCATGTGATCTTGTTCATGAATACAATGGAACAGGAACAAAAAATCACTACCGAATTCGATTTTTTTATCCTAAGCTTACAATTCATCTTCATTTTAATCCCTTTTTCTTATTCAATGCTTCTTTGTTTCGTCCTTTGTTTGGCATTATTTTCTTCAACCCTCCTCTTATTTTAAGAAATATGGGCATTTGCTATCTTAAGAAGTACATGAATTTTCTAGTTTATCATAAACTGTTTTAAGAAGTACATGTATTTGCACTGGGTGGAAATGCAAATACAGCCATCATTATAAACTATTATAAAAATTGTTTCAAACTTTTGACAGATACTACTTCATTGACATAGCAATTTAGATTTGAAAAAACAAATGTACCATACTAATCGAGATAAAACGAAAAGCTTGCAACTATTTTACATATATCATTCGTAATAACAGAAATAATTTCTGTAGAATAAAAAAAGACAGAAACCCATGTGTTACTCATAGGAATTAGGATGATGACTTATATTGTTTATTCATAGTAAAGTTCTTACCCGTATCAAAGATTTGTAATATTCTAAGGGACTCATTAATGCAGTGAGGGCGAGGGCAGCTTCCTAAAATGGTGCAGTAGCGGGATCTTTAACTTTAGTATGAATGTTTAAATGGCAAATGCAACTCAAGATGGACCTATAGACCACCTAACCCTCCGACCTGAAACACAAGAGATAAGTAATTAGTAAACGTGTCATGATTAGCAGGTCATGCAACGGGTCAAAACAGGTTTGGTTTGGAATAGTTAATTTACATGTCACACTATAAGTCTTCGATAAGGAAGAAGGGATGATGGTCCTCATTTGCATTTCTGTCAGTGAGGCAAGACTTATTAGTTGTTCTTTGTTGTATATTATATGTTCGTAAACCTGCATAAACAATTTGAAAAGATAAATAAATGCATACAGGATCGACGGTTAAACCATTCTACACATTTCAGCGTCAACTTAAACATCAAATTTTTTGTATATTAGGATCGACTGATTCACAAGTAAATGGGCCGAAACTGAACTTCTAATAACAGTTGTAAATATGTAGGTAAGATAGATGAACTTACTCCTAAACACTCCATCATTTGGTAGTATGCCCAACCGTGCAATGGGGGGTATAGCCTTGTCAAGATTCTGAGAAATATGTTGCTTGAAAACAACATTAATAAACTCATTAGCGAGGGGCATATTTTATGACAGTATCCACAGTAAATAACAAATAAGTGATCTGAAAAAGTTAATGGCCAACTTAGGGATATATTGTTCTGAATATTGTGGTTGGCTGGAATCATCACATACCAATAACCATATACACTTTCCTGTAATCTTTACTTATGAAGAAATATGAATATTAACAACTTTTAATTGTTTTTAAGAAAAAATAAAGCTTTAAGAAGCTGGTTTACATTTGCCTTAGCATGGCTTCATCAACTTCTTTAATAGCTTTTTATCAATATCCTGAAAAGTTACAAAGAAGTCAATTGACAAACAATAAACAATTAACATTGGCATGTTATATATGAAGTGACAGTAAAAATTAGATGGAACCCGCAAAATGAAAGATTTAAGAGTGAATAATAACTGTGACAATAAATAGGTAAATGAAACAAAGTACCACTTGAGTTTTTTTTCAGTGGCTAGATCATGAGCCATAATCAACCTCCTTATTCTTTCAATAGGATTATGTTCCTGCAAGTGGCATATGGCTCGCTACATATACCGAGAAACTGCAGATAGAAAATATAAAATAACCGGTTACAATACACAAGCTTGGATGGTTGGTACACGCTCCTATGAACCATCCAACATTCTTATGACTGACTTTCCTGCACAATTCAATTAAATTTATGTGATTAAGCCTCCAAAGGATACTTATATCATCAGCTATAAGATTTAAGAGATTGAGAAACCTACCTTTATAAACACAGCCATATGAAATATCATATGTACATGACTGTCACACAATAGATACAATTAATATCATGAACAAAGACACTTAATTTATTCATCGTAACATTATAAGAAGATTGAAAACAATGATTACCTTCTGTGATGATCAATTGCAGAGATGATGGATTGACCAACGACAGATTCCATCTATAACATTTTTGATATTAGATTGACGATGATGAGATAGTTGTGTAGTATATGATTGTTTTCGGATTAAAAGTGGATTTTGATTGTGTGTTATTGATTGAAAGTATAGAAGTTTGAAAAACTAGGAATGAATTGATCGTGTGCTATTGATTGAGATAATATCATGTGTTTAAACTCTTCCATGATTATCTGAAACGATCTGAAAATAAAAGGATCAATTCAAAAAATGATTAAGATAAGAATGGAATGAATTAATGACTGTGTGTTATTAATTAAGAGAAAAGAGACTGATTTATTGGTAAAATGCGTTTTAAAAACAGACTATAAACACCAGGATAATTGGTGAGTATGTTGTTGTTGAATTAGGAAAGGGCGAGTTAGTAGGGAAGCTGGTTATATGGTTTTCATTGAATATCAATAATGAAATGCAATGATCAATCACAACTTGTGACTTGCTCTACTGGTTGAGTCAATCGTTTGTGTAGTAGTAGGTCAGGGTTCAATCCTGTCAAGTGATTATATTTTTAAATAATTTTCGAGAAAAAAATAAGTTGTGGACGAAAATGCCCTTTGACGTGCGTTTAATGTTGTGCCATGTAGATGCCATGTCATTGTTTCTTGCCATGTCACATATGCCAAGTCATGTCCTTGCTGCTATATATAAGTAAAGATATATATATATATATATGGGAGCGTTCAATGCATAACCATTTTTTTACAGAACTTACAGAACTAATTTAAACCAACCAAATTTGAGTTATATTAAATGTTTCTTTTTAATTCAAAAAGGTATAATAGGAAAAAATACATTTTGACTTTTTTTCTTTTAATTCATAATTAAAAAACGTTTTTAAAAACATTTAAATTTTTGGATTTTTTAGTTAAAAAAAATTGTTAATTTTTTCTAAGATACATGTTTTTCAAAAAAATAAGGTACATATGTGTTTTTCATAAATATTGTAAATTTACTTACGTTTCTTGCGTACAATTGTTTAGCCATAAAACTAGTTTTTTGCTTAAAATTGTAATTGCATATATGTTTTTAGTGTACATTGTCTTCGAAAATTAAAAAAATATACATGTAGTCTCTAAATTTATAACAAAGTATTAACATAAATACAATACACAAAATTTGATATCAAATGAAATAAAATTTAAATATAAATGCATATTATTATAGATGTGCAAGAGATTCAAAAACATGTGTGCAGTCTTCGAGGACGTATATGCACGGATTTTAGAACATATATGCACAACTTTGAGAACATTTATGCACGTCATCTAAAAGCACAAGTGCATCAATTGATCATCTTTATCACACATCGTCATTCCTATGATGGAGTCATCCCCCTGAAACAAACATAAAAGTAGTTGATACAATAAGTCGTAAACAAAAACATATATATACGAGCTATAACTCATGACCGAATGTAACCAAAGTGCGCTTAATCATAACCTTATAAATCATATCATAGCATTGAAACTAATTTTTATATTGAACTAACATAATGCTTGTAAGCTTAATTAACACTTTTTTTTGACAAAAACTATATACAAATGTTTGACAAAAAACTATCTCGAGGGTGTGCCAGACCTGCAAAACATTTACCTCATATTACTTGTTGCCTAACCTAAAAAGAGTCGCGCTAAACAAAGCCATAGGCATTAGTTTCGTACATTCGTTTCATATTAGTGGTGCATACCCTGCATCTGAACTAAAATACTCAATCGTAAAACACTAACGAACTTCACGAGTAGTATTATAAGGGATACAAGTCTATGCTGCTATAAATATAACCTACCTCCTTTTTAGAGGCTTATCAGTCATAAATGCACACCAGTTCCAAGTTCAAATGCAAAGAGTAAATTAGATACACAAATTTGTACTATTACGATTCGTATGATGTTCACATCCATGTTCATGATTTTTCTTTAGATCATAACACTACAAATTACAAAGACGACACAAGGCTATTGTCTTGAAACCAAATATACCCATAATAACTGACCACGAAGTAGGAGCACGCCTTGTTGATTTTGTTGATCATGATAAAGTAGGCATCCTTAACATCTAAAACTATTAATATACATGTAAAAGATTCATTGATATTATGAGTAATGGTTACAACTTACAAGTATAAATGTAAATGGTAAAACTGTTGGATTTAATCAGTTAGGTTCATGTATGCATGGCTTGACTTGCATGAATATATTGTAGTTTTATATTTTATGTTTTATTGTTAGTTAGAAATGGTACTAGTTTGACCGAGTTTTATGTAAGTGCATTGGCAGTTTGGCACGTTAGGTCTCATGGTACCTGGTCTTTAGGTTGTTAGCATTTTATTGCTACTTTCATACTTAGTTGCTTTCTTATGAAGGCTATATATAGGGCTCATGTGACAATAATAAAGTACGTAGTTGGTATTTTCTCTCTGCAATATTGGCACTTCCTTTTCTGCTTAAAGTTCTATTATATACGAGAGTTATATTTGGCTACTGATAATCTATACGTAGTACCAGAGCTTCGTTCGATCAAAGGCGGGTTTGAGAGTCAGTTTTAAGAGAAGGTGTAGCCCTTCGGGGCGGACACAGCAGAACTGGGTTTTGTCTTTAAGAGGCGTTGGGGTGTGTAAGCTACCTTTGATAAGTTGTTCCATGTTGAAGAGACTAACCTACGGGAGTGCGTGAAACAAAAGGAAAGGATCCATCAAAGCAGGTGGCTTTAAATTTGGTTCATTTTGCAGGTGTAAGAAGACGGTAGAGTGTGTAGCTTATCTTCTTAGTCGGTGGAATGGGTCTCGTTGAATAGGTCTGATCGGTAAAGGGTGTTAGCCTCATGTTTGTTTGTCGTGAGAGACTAACCGGGGTCGCGAGATAAACAGACAGGAAGAGCTGGGAAAAGCAGGTAGCTTTGATTCGGTTCATTTTGCGGGTGAAAGGAAACAGTAGAAGCGGGTGGCTTTGTTTTCTTGATCGGTGGAAAAGTGCTCTCAGAACAAAGTTGAGTGAAAATGTTAGTGATGTTATGATCACAGGTTCCACCTTTGAACAACATGTTTGTGTGATTAATCGAAGGCGCAGAAAAGATGAGCGAAAGGAAATCACAACAGGTGGCTCTGAGTTCGGTTCGTGTTGCGGGTATTAGAAGATGGTAGAAGTGGTGGTCACTTTGTTTTCTTGATCGGTGGAAGAATCACACTGAATAACATTGATCGGCAAAGGTATGGTTGTCAAGATAAGAAGGGAATGGAGAAACAACACGGTGTGAACATTATGGCGGTGGAAGTTCAAATCGGGTGGCTTTGGACGTGGCCGGGGAAGAGGTCGTGGGTCCGGGAGGAGTCGAGATGGTAATGAACGTGTCCAACGGGATGCCATGGTACATGTTACGGGTGTTGTGAACAACCGAAAGGGGTTGAGCTAGTGACTTTGGATGTGACCGAGGTGGAGGTCGGGTGTCCGGGAAGGGTCGATAATCGATGTGAACAAACCGATTAAGGGGGTGATTGTTGGATTTAATCGGTTAGGTTCACGTATGCATGGCTTGACTTGCATGAATATATTGTAGTTTTATATTTTATGTTTTATTGTTAGTTAGAAATGGTACTAGTTTGACCGAGTTTTATGTAAGTGCATTGGCAGTTTGGCACGTTGGGTCTCATGGTACCTGGTCTTTAGGTTGTTAGCATTTTATTGCTACTTTCATGCTTAGTTGCTTTCTTATGAAGGCTATATATAGGGCTCATGTGACAATAATAAAGTATGTAGTTGGTATTTTCTCTCTGCAATATTGGCACTTCCTTTTCTACTTGAAGTTCTTTTACATACGAGAGTTATATTTGGCTACTGATAATCTACAAAAACTGGGTATCAAAGTGTCATCATCTTACAAAATTTTGTATTTCTGGAATATGTAATACTCTATAAGACAACGAGGCATATTGAGCGATCTATAAACAAAAATGATTGTTTTCCCTCGTTGATCACATAAGAAAGGGGAAAAAACCTTAAAATGTAGCCATACTCACGAGTCGATGTAGCAAAAACTTAAATGAGGTTTCTTGTCATCAAATATTGGTTGAATTCATTTTTGATACATATGTATATCTGACTTACAAAGTTGGAGGCTCTATAGGTTAATGGGCCATGTGCCAGTGCACACGCTGGACATCCTCACCGTCGTCTCCATCCTTCTCCAACCACCGCTGGCGCCGTCCTCCTCCTCTAGCCACAACCTCCTTGGTTCTTTTCATCACACAATCTTCAACACAACCTCCCTGGTTCTCTTTCATCGCACCATTTCTGGATCTGAGTTTGATTCTAGGATTAGGTTTAGATCATTTGTATATGATGTTACATTGATAAAAGGAGAAAAAGTATAATATATTGCAAGATAAGTTAGATTTAATAAATTATTTGTTTGTTAGAGATTTTTTTAGTGGTGGGTGAGATTGATGGACTATGGTTTGTAAGAGAGAAGAAACCGTATGAATTAACTACCCCAAATGAAAGACAATTTTTATCTTATTATGAGAAAATAGTTTTTTGAAATTCCCTAAATACCCCTGACTCATATATAAAAGTTTACTTGACATTCCTTTTAGTTACACATAATTAGATTAATGGCACAAGTTATCTCATCCATTGATTAAATAATCTAATGGTTTAAAATTGGTTATGTATAAAAAACTGGTTCTATATTAAAAATCTCACTATATATATATATATATATATAT
>BQNB010004147.1:51585-109707 GCA_026074375.1 Tanacetum coccineum | reverse complement strand
CGACCTCCTCTGGTATCTTGGGCTGTGCTGGACCGCTAGTGGGTCCCTGCTGACTTTGGAGCTCTGTCACATGTGTCTGCAGTGTCCTTAATAGTGTCAGTATCTCCATAAGTTGTGCCTGTCGGATGCGGTCTGCTGCCCGCAACCCTGCAATCTTCGTCTGTTATGCTAGCACTGTAGTCCGCAGTGCTCTCACCTTAGAACGGGCTGTATCACTAGCATCCATCGACTGTACCCAAGCCTCACGAGAAAGTTTGGCCTCAGTCTCTATCAATCTAGTAGTGCGAGCATGAGCACGTTTGTCTCTACGCAACATGTTGAGCTGGCCGCTCATTAACAATCTCTCATCTTGTGCATCGTCCAGTCTCACATAAATCTCATCTGTGTCCTGCCTAACAGTCGTGACAAAACCTGTCATCCTCTGACTCAGTCCAGCCACATCAGTCACTGCTGGTGTCCCCTGTATGTCCTCAACCATCTCATCCCAAGTATCTGTAATCCCATAACCAACATATCTCTCAGGGTCTCGCCTAATATCATCATCTAAAGTGCCAACAAATCTATAGTCTACTCTAAAGCCTCTAGTAGGTCTAGTAGTGGGAACAAATGAACTCTTACCGACCTTATATCTCGGACCTAGAGCAATACACAACCTCTTCCAAGGTGGCAATGTAACCTCGAAAACACCTGCTCTACAGACAGTAGAGGGAAGAAGCAAAGGTGGTGATGGAGTAGGTAAAGGTATAGGTAGGAGTGGTGGTGTTCTTGATGGTGGTGTACTCGATGGTAGTGGATAGGAAGTAGATGGTGTCTCGGCTCTTAGCCGGATCATAGCAGCTTTATATCCCAAAGGATAAGTAAGGCTAGCAGGTAGTGGTGGAGGTGATACCGGTAATGGTGGTGGTAGTATATGAGGTAGTGGTGATAGTATCTGGGGTAGTGGTGATGACAATGGAGAGAGTGGTGATGGTGGTGGAGTAGGTATGGAAGGAAGTCTGGCAACCTCTGTATCTAAAGGAAGTGATATGAGTGTCTGAGCTCGGACAGACATCCTAGCCATAACACTGTGTATAGGTGGTAGGACAGAGTCGGCCGGAGCTGGATGCTCTTCCTCCTCCTCATCCTCGTCCTCCTTAACATTATCATCATCTTCTTCGTCATCATCGGATGGCTCATCATCATCATCATCGTCTCCTCCGTCGGCAGGATAATCAGTGGGGTCCTCCTCAGGATCCTCCTAAGGATCCTCCTCATCCTCCTCTGGATCGGAGTCTGCAATGTATCCTGGTGAGTCGGTAGTAGGTGAGATAGCAGCAGGCAGTGGCTGCTCCTCTGCTGGAAACACCTCATCCTCCGGTGGCATAAACTCCGGGTATACAGGCTCAGGAACAAACTCTAGTGAAAGTGGTGCCTGCTCTGGCTCCTCAGGGCCAGGCACATAATCCGGTGATGGTGGGGCCTGAAAAGCGGCAACCACATAAGAATAAGGGTCCTTTGGCATCATGGGCAGTTCATCAACTCTCGGAGATCCTATGGCTGACAGATCCTCAAATGGACTAGATACCTCCGTGTAAATGACTGTGAAATCCTCTGAATCCGACATGACCAAATCTGAAAATCAAAAGTAGCTTATATAAGTATTAATATAAGACTCTTATAGTAATGTAATATACATAGTATCATATAACATGTATATTAATCATGAATGCATCTAGTCTAACCAACTAATGCAACAACTAGTGTATGTATGTCTCATGAAAATCCTTTTGTATGAACGCAATGTTTGAAAACGGTTATAGTCCAGCAAAAACATTTGACCTGGTTCTCTATAACCTTGGCTCTTGATACCAATCTGTAACACCCCCAAATTGGGTCGCAGCAGAATATGGGTCTGTGGTACTTCATAGATCAATAGCACAAGATAATATAAGAACGACCATTTAAAAGTCGTTTAAAACCGATACATTGGATTTAACAAATTGTTGTTACATAAGTCTGAAACTTTCCTTGTTCATTGTTCAAAATACAAAGATTTTAGCCATAACAAATATATCCCCCAAAATGTAATGCAACCAAATCTTTAATGCATACGACTTCTAAAATAACGACCACCAATGTATCCTAGTCTTGTACCTCATTGATCTCCTGAGAAAACATTGCTTAAAACGTCAACAATAATGTTGGTGAATTCAATAGGTTTTATGTAAACAATAATGTAGACCACAAGATTTTCCCTATGAATAGTTGCTGACAGAGGCTTTCTTCTTTGATGGTATGGATCTTGTCACTAAGCGCAGTCTCGGGGGGGGGGGAAGGCTGGTCATTTGTATGGATTGCAATATAAATTTCCAACATTTGTTTGGTGATGATGTTCTAACCCGCAACATCCCAAATCCGACATGGTATACGTTCGTTGTCCGGAATACTGGCATAGTGAGCATGACTCACCCAACAGGGATGTCAATCCCAAATAGATCTATTTTATAACATTCACGCTCACAACAAGTAATTGACAGTTCATGATAATGGGCTCAGAGGGTTATCGCTACTTAGGCAAACACGTAATCGTAATGTGAAATGTCCACTTGCGTCCAATTGTAAGACATGCATATGTTTCTCACCCCAAAACTTGTAAATCATTATAAATATAAAACGTGAGGCTATAAACTCACCTCGAGTGGATGAGTTAACAATGTAAATTAAATGCGTGAAAATGCGTCACAAATAAGCCCGAATGCAACCTAATTAATTATAGGCCGTATGAGTACTAAGTACTTTGAATAACTAATTCCGTATATATTTCTATATAGCTACATCACCATCTAATTGTATTTGTGAAATCATATTTATAAAGTAAAATGTTTATAAATATCTCTTTAGTAAAAACGGCGTAACTTTCTCGTTTTAAGTCTGTTTCTTACGTTTCTTATGTCCACGCTTTCGTATTAAGAAGAGTTATCAAAATATTACATTTTCATATTTAAGTCCTCTGGTGAACAGTACTTTTTACTGTTCATATACTTTTATAAATTTAACTATCGTAAACTCGTAAACGTCGTATCTTATTCGTTTAACTCCAATTTTAGTGATTCTTTTCATGCAAGTCTTCGTAATTAAAAGTTTTATCTAACTAATGTATTTTCCAAAATGTATCTTAGATGAATAGTGACTTTTAATGTTCATAGTTTATAAAATTATTTTTATAAGCTTTAATTATCGTAAACACGGAAAAAATCCATAACTCCTTCGTTATTGATCTAAAAATTATGATTCTTAATGTTTTGGAATCCTAAATTATGTACTTTCTGAGAAAATTAAACAATCATTTATATCAGAGGTGCATTTTAATAAGTTTTTATAAAATTTCTTTTATAAACGTGTTTATTATCGTATAACTTGCAAATGTCGTATCTCCTTCGTTATAAATCGGTTTTTCGAGTTCTCTACATGCCTACGATCCTTGTAACTTGTAGTATTTTATAAAAATATAAAATATATACTTTAATTTCGAATTTAAAACAGAAAGTTTAGGGTTTTTAGTTAAAATGTGTTTAAAATTGTTTTTATAGGTTTTTAGCTTAGTACACTTGTTACAAGTCCTCTACAACATAATATATCACATGTCTCATATGTATTAGGTCCTTTAGTCCATTATTTGTCCAAGAGTACAAGTCCTCATATTCCATTTTCTTATAAACTTAACAAGTAACCTTTTAGGTAACTAGTTTATATATACTCTTTTATATATATATATATATATATATGTTAGTTTTCCCACTTGCCTAACGCTGCCTATGTTCTCCCTCGTGTGGATAATGCCATCAAGGGTGATGACCCAAAGTGCTGGCCGGCCTGCTACTGAATCACTAGGAGGGGGAACGAGTGTACGGGTTGGTAGAGGTGGAAGGGGTAGAAGACCTAGGGCGAGGTAATGATTAGCGTGTTGATGATTGGTCACGGAAATGACCAAGGAATGGGAGCTAATGGGGGGTGTAGAGGGAGTCAATAGGAATGTAGAGGGGGCCAATAGGGGAGCACCCGACTTCTCAACGATCATTGCCCAACAATTGTAGAACCTCTTACCCACCATGTTGGCTCAGGTTAGTAACAGAGAAAATGTTAGAAATCAGAATGGTAATGTGGTTAATGAGAATGTTCAAGAGAACATTGGGAATGTGATAATGAATGGCAACCGGGTAGGTTGTTCATATAAGGAGTTATTATCTTGTAACCATAAGGAATATGATGGTAAGGGAGGTGTTGTAGTTCTTACTCGTTAGATTGAGAAAATGGAGTCTGTGCATGATATGAGTGGTTGTAGTATTGACCAAAAAGTGAAATACACTGCTGGTTCATTCGTGGGTAAGGCTTTAATGTGGTGGAACTCTCAGATCCGCACTCTAAGCCGGGAAGTTGCTCTTAGTATGTCATGGAATAACTTTAAGTTTATGATGATACAAGAGTTTTGTCCTAGTCATGAGATGCAAAAGTTGGAATCTAAGTTGTGGAATCACGCCATGGTCGAGGCTGGCCATGCTACGTATACTGATAGGTTTCATGAGTTGGCTAGGTTAGTTCCACATTTGGTAACTCTAGAGAGTAGGATGATTGAAAGGTATGTGTATGGCCTTGCTCCACAAATCCGTAGGATGGTGGCATCAACGGAGCCAAAGACTATACAGAAGGTCGTGTAGATTTCTGGTGCACTGACCGATGAGGCTGTGAGAAATGGATCAATTAAGAAGGTCGAGAAAAGAGGGAATGTGGGGGAACCTAGCAAGGATAAGAATGGTAGGGATGATAATAAGAGGACTAGGACTGGGAATGCTTTTGCGACTACTGTAAACCCTATAGGAAGAGAGAATACGGGTACTTGGCCCAAGTGTACCACCTGCAACTCCTACCATGCACCCGGAGGGCCGTGTCGCATATGCTTCAACTGTAACCGCCCAAGTCATTTGGAAAGGGATTATAGAGGTGTGCCAAGGAATATGAATCCTGTCAATGCTAGAAACCTAACTGTTAGGGCATGTTATGAGTGTGGTAGTACCAACCATGTCAGGCCAGCTTGTCCTGGGTAGAATAGGGCACAAGGACCGGGAGAAAATCATCCAAATCAAGTTGCTGCTAATAACGGGGGTCAGTGTCGTGGAAACCAAGGGAACCTGGCTAGGGGTAGGGCATTCATGTTGGGAGCAGAGGAAGCTCGCCAGGATCCGAACATTATGACAGGTACGTTTACTTTGAACAATCATTTTGCCACTACCTTATTTGACTCTGGTACTGACTATAGTTTTGTTTCCACTACTTTTATACCTCTGTTAGGCTTAGAGCCCAGCGACTTTTAGATATGAGATTAAGATATCTAGCGGGTAGCTAGTAGAGATTGATAAGGTTATTAAGGGTTGCAAACTAGAAATTAGGGGTCATGTCTTTAACATCGACTTGATACCTTTTGGGCATGGGAGTTTTGATGTGATTATAGGCATGGACTGGTTTTCCAATTATAAGGCTGAAATAATTTTCCATGAGAAGGTGGTAAGGATACCACTACCGGATAGCAAGGTGTTTAGAGTAGTAGGAGAGAGACCAGAAGAGAAAGAGAGATTTTTGATGGTGTTAAGAAAAAAGAAGAGATTGTTGTAGTTAGAGATTTTCCTGAGGTATTCCTGGATGATCTATCGGATTACCACCTAATTGGGAAATTGAGTTTCGGATTGAGTTAATCCCTGGAGCAACGCTGGTAGCCAAGTCTCTTTATCGGTTGGCACCTTCTGAATTGAAGGAGTTGTCGGGACAACTCAAGGAACTCCAAGACAAAGGTTTCATTCGACCAAGTTCGTCGCCTTGGGGAGCGCCGGTATTGTTTGTTAAGAAAAAGGATGGTTCTTTTAGGATGTGCATTGATTATAGAGAATTGAACAAGTTGACTGTTAAGAATCGTTATCCACTTCCTAGAATTGATGATCTATTTGATCAACTGCAAGGGTCGCAGTTTTT
This sequence comes from Tanacetum coccineum, assembly GCA_026074375.1. Lineage (NCBI taxonomy): Eukaryota > Viridiplantae > Streptophyta > Magnoliopsida > Asterales > Asteraceae > Tanacetum > Tanacetum coccineum. Next base: position 103,707 of record BQNB010004147.1, on the reverse strand, counting down.
CTCGAAGATAGATCTTAGGTCTGGATACCATCAGCTGAGAGTGCATGAGGATGACATTCCAAAGACTGCGTTTAGAACTCGTTATGGACATTTCGAGTTCACAGTAATGCCCTTTGGTCTGACTAACGCACCAGCGGTATTTATGGATTTGATGAATAGAGTTTGTAGGCCTTATCTTGATAAGTTTGTGATAGTGTTTATAGACGATATCTTAATCTACTCTAAGACTCAAGAGGAGCATGTAGAACACTTAAGGTTAGTCTTGGGACTGCTCAAAAAGGAGAAACTGTATGCTAAGTTTTCTAAGTGTGAATTCTGGCTAAGAGAAGTGCAGTTTCTTGGGCATGTGATAAATGGTAATGGGATTCATGTAGACCCTAGTAAGATTGAAGCTGTTAAGAATTGGAAAGCCCCTAGAACTCCGACTGAGGTTCGTTCGTTCTTAGAATTGGTTGGATATTACCATAGGTTCATTGAGAACTTTTCTAAGATAGCTAAGTCTCTTACTATCTTAACTCGGAAGTGTAAGACTTTCGATTGAGGCGAGGAACAAGAATTGGCATTTCAAACCTTGAAGGATAAGTTGTGTAATGCGCCTGTTCTAGCTCTCCCCAATGGACAAGAAGAATTTGTGGTATATTGTGATGCGTTCGGGATAAGACTAGGTTATGTGTTAATGCAAAGATGTAAAGTGATAGCCTATGCGTCTAGGCAGTTGAAAACTCATGAGAAAAATTATACTACCCATGATTTAGAGTTAGGTGCGGTCGTATTTGCACTTAAGATCTAGAGACATTATTTGTATAGGACTAAGAGTGTCATCTATACGGATCATAAGAGTCTTCAGCATATCTTTAGTCGAAAAGAGTTGAATATGCGACATCATCGCTGGATAGAGTTGGTTAGTGATTATGACTGTGAAATTTGCTACCATCCTGGTAAGGCGAATGTGGTGGATGATGCCCTAAGTAGGAAAGAAAGAGTAAAGCCTAAGAGAGTTAGAGCTATGAATATGACCCTTCAGTCGAGTATCAAGGATAGGATACTAACGGCTCAAAAGGAGGTTGTGGATGAGTTTGCAGGGTTGCAGAAAGGTTTGGATGAGATGATAGAACAAAGAAGCGATGGAACCTTGTACTACCTGGATTGAATATGGGTGAGGTGAGAACCCTGATAATGGATGAAGCCCATAGGTCGAAGTACTCTGTACACCCAGGTGCTAACAAGATGTATTATGATTTGAGAGATAGGTATTGGTGACCTGGAATGAAAAACGATATATTTGAGTATGTTAGTAAGTGTTTGACTTGTTTGAAGGTTAAGACTGAGCATCAAAGGCCGTCTGGCTTGCTCCAGCAACCTGAGATTCCCGTATGGAAATGGGAAGGGATAGCTATGGATTTTGTGACTAAGTTGCCTAGGACTAGTAGTGGGCATGACACAATTTGGGTCATTATGGACCAATTGACTACGTCTACTCATTTTCTACCTATGCGTGAGGATTATAAGATGGAAAAGTTGGCTAGATTGTATTTGAATGAGATAGTTGCTAGACATGGTGTGCCAATCTCGATTATATTAGATCGTGATAGTCGTTTCACATCAAGGTTTTGGCAGTCAATACAAGAGGCATTAGGGACTCGTTTAGATATGAGTACGGCTTATCACCCTCAGACCGATGGTCAGAGTAAGCGTACTATTCATACTTTAGAAGACATGCTTAGAGCGTACGTCCTAGACTTCAGGGGAAGTTGGGATGTTCATCTTCCGTTGGTTGAGTTTTCGCATAACAATAGTTATCATTCTAGTGTGAGGTATGCTCCGTTTGAGGCATTGTATGGTCGAATGTGTCGTTCGCCAATTATGTGGGCTGAGGTGGGAGAAGGTCAGTTAATAGGGCATGAGTTAGTGCAAGGGACTACTGAGAAGATCTCGCAGATTAAGGATAGACTTAAGGCTGCGCGTGATCGTCAGAAAAGTTATGCTGATAAGAGGAGGAAGCCTCTAGAGTTTATTGTAGGTGACTATGTCTTACTCAAAGTGTCGCCTTGGAAAGGTGTGGTACGCTTTGAGAAGAAAGGGAAGTTAGTACTTAGGTTTGTTGGACCATTTGAGATTGTTAAGAAAGTAGGCCCTGTGGCCTATCGATTAGATTTGCCTGAGGAGTTGAATGGTGTTCATGACACGTTCCACGTGTCGAAACTTAAGAAGTGTTTGGCTGATCCAATACAACAAGTGCCTTTGGATGAGATTCGAGTTGATGCTAAGTTGAATTTTTTGGAAGAGCCTGTGGAAATTTTGGAAAGAGAGTTTAAGAAGTTGAAGGGTAGTAGGATTACCATCGTCAAGGTTCGGTGGAAATCGAAACATGGTTCTGAATTCATGTGGGAACGTGAAGATTAGATGAAATTGAAGTATCCGCTTTTGTTTAGTGATGTTAGTGGTTGAATTTTGGGGACGAAATTCTTTTAAGGGGGTAGAAAGTAACCTTTGCCCTTTTTGTGTTCTGAATATTTCGTTTATAGTCCTTTGACTATTTGACTTTTGTCAGTTTATTCAGATTTGGTACCGTGTTGACGATGATGATTTTTATGAGAATTGTGATGAATTGTGGTTTATTCTGATTAATAATCCATTTTGAAAGGTATTATTGTGTTATTTGTATTTCGGGTGGTTTGACCCGTAAATTTGTGAGAAATACCGAAAAACAAGTCCGACACGTCCGTTAATGTCCAAATGAGTTTTGAAAGGGTTTAAAGTAAAAATATGTCGTGTAAATACTCTAGGTTAATGGAAAAGTATTTTTAAGGTGAATAAAAATGCTAATTAACTTTGGGGTAAATTTTACGGTTGAGTTTTACGAGTATTTAAGTGATCCCGACACGAAAAGAAAGGCCCGGGACTCCCTTGGATCCCTGGCCGATCATAGTAAGAAAGAGAGACAAGGAGGCTTAATTTTAGCTCATTTGTCTAAAGTTGTACACATATATGCCTTCCACTAGAAACATTTTCTCATAATCCTTATCATTTCATTTTCAAAAAAAACACACACATAAGAGTGTGTGTGTGTGTTCGTCCGCCACTACACCACCATAATCCACCATAAATTTTCCAACTTTGATCAAGAACGTGATATTCCGGGTTGATACGAGTGTTTGGGTGTTCGTTTAAACAACGTTTGGGTTGTCCGGTTCGTGTCGAAATATACATTTTTAAAGATTTTCTTGTAAGTTTTCAAATTTAAATTTCGTTTGTCCTTTTGGGTTTATTTTGATGCATAGATGTTAGTTGTACAGTTGATCGTTGTGAAAATCGATTTTTGAAAACGAAACGAAAGAAAAAGGGTATGTTTGGTTCGTGTAGAATAAAAAGGAAAAGAGGGGTTTTTTGTAGTTTTGATGTCGTGGTCGTGATGGTTGAATAATATATGATGCTAGAATGCTTATTTTTTATAGTAGCTTGTATAGCTTATTCGGGCTTATTTTTAAGCTATTTCTTGGCTTATTTTGGGCTTATATGCCACGAACCACTTCCCAAAATCACTAGGAAAGTGATTTTGATTATTTTTGTGTTATGGCGTATGTTGTGGACTATTTTTGAGGCTTATGGTAGTAACCAAATGCGATACGTAGCTTATTAGCTTATTTTCAAGGTTAATATACATATTTTTGAGCTATTGGACTCACGGCCCAATAAGTCTATTTAAGCCGCGGCTTAATGGGAGGGCTTATTGTGGTCCGGATTATTTTTACTTATAAGTATATGCTTATATATGTAAATGGACCTTGATTTTGGACTTGGATCGTATTTTGGACTTATAAATGTCTTAATGGACCCTTGTTGGGCCTTAAAGCCCAATAAGCGATATTTAGTCGTTGTGAGAGTTTTGTCAGACTTTTGGAAGTGAAAATGTATTTACGACGTGATTATTGAACGGTATTTTGGGAAAAATGTTTTAGTAAACGTTAAGGATTGAGAATTTAGAATTTTGTCGAAAAGTGTTGAATTTTTGAAAAGTGTTGAATTTTTGAAAAGTGTTGAAAATAAGGTTTGAAACATTGGAAAACGTTGTTTGAGCGTACAGGTCATGTCGAAATTTCAAAAAAAGTTTACACTTAGAAATTTTCCTAAAAACATGATTTTTGATTTTTAAATAATAAAATATTATTTAATTATTTTATTTATTTAATAAATTCACTAAAAGACGAAAAATATAATTTTTCTCGAAACTTCTCTAATGTGTTTATTATGAGTAAACGTTTCATTTTAACCGTATTATGATTATTTTGAAGTGACTAAGGTTTACCGAATGAACTTGTCAAAATATATTTATAATTATTAATTATAAATATTTATTTATATTACTTATCTATTTTTTCTAAATAGTATAAGTATGTATCATCGGGGAATGAGATCGATATGATTGTGGAAATATGTCGTCAACCATCACACCACTAAATTGTTTTGGGTAATTGTACAACGCGTCTAAACTCTATGCATCAAAGGTGAACTGGACTAGGTCGTGTGCGGGCGTCATTGCATTTGCTTGTGTGATTGAGATTTGGTTGCTAAAGACTTGCTTAAGGTGAGTTCTTGTAGCCCCACTTTTTACTGTTTTTCCGTTGGGAGAAAATGATACTCAAATGTGTTTTGAAATTTTTTGAATTGATCTGTGCGAAATGTAGTTTTGTTTTTGGGACAATATATGTGCTTATGACTGCTATGTGAATATTATGCATGATTGTTTGGATCGGATGGGTACACCTACCCAGTGTTGTGAGATTATTGGATCGGATGGGTACGCCTACCCAGTATTTGTGTGATTATTGGAGCGGATGGGTACGCCTACCCAAGTTTGTGTGAGGTCCTGCCCTAATATTAGTGCTCCAGCTGGTAGGCCCTTTAGGTGCGTAAGTGACATATGGTGATTGACTAGCGGGGATGCTATGTTTGGATTGTTTGCATATATTCACTATCATATAGCATTATTGTCCACTGTTGAAATATTGGCACAACTTTTCGGTTTAAGGTTAAACCTACGAGCTCACCAACATTATTGTTGACGTTTTCGAGTATCATTTTCAGGTGAAGTGAAAAAGGAACAGTTTGGTGATTGTGTTAGCAGACTTAGAAGTATCTCGAATGGAATTTCATGTGAAGTCTTGCTTGCTTGTTGTTTTGATTTTAGTATTTGAATGTTTTGGATTAAATTTGGATTATGGTCCCCTGTGTGGGCAGTTGAATAATTGTAAGAGATTGTGGATTTTAGTTGCGATTTAGGACATCACTCAAGTTTGTTCGAAGTTGATGGTTTTCATAGCACTTGGAGTTTATGCAATGTAGTTTTCTCTATTTTGTATCTTGTGTTATGATTGATCATTATGTTGCATTCCCGAGTTTCCGCCATTGTCGGGGTGTGACATGTTTGGTTAAGGTTGATGGAGGAAGAACAATGATGATGTATGTGTATTTACTTTTTTGATATATAAACAGTTAATTTTGATTAGTTAATAGTACTTTTGTCAAGAAAAAATAAGTACTTTTAACATAATAGTTGTTCTAAGGCATTGGTTGCCCAAAGTACTAGTTACCCAGTACCTAAAATAAACTAACTTGTTAAAAAGACAAAAATGTCCAGTTGCCCAATACATAGTTGCTCTAATACTACTAGTTGCCCTACAGACATAAAGGTACATATACCTTACATATGTACTATATACTTTTGTACCTTTAGGGATACTTGTCAATTTCTGCATAAGTAGCATCGTTACCCTGGTTGCACGGGTTATTTTTGGAACAAAAACTCCATTGAATGGAGAATGACATTTCACATATGGTTTTGGACCCTTTTAAGAATTAGCCATATTATTTTTTATATAATAGAGTTTGTGGATGAATTATTAGAAGTTATTAATCTTGGAGTAAATAAAAAAAGTCTCCTCTTTTTTATGCGTAGTAATTAGTCATTCAAAAATAGTAATAAAAAGTTGTCATGTATATTTTTGAAATTTTTGATGAAAACATAGTTAATGAAATTATTTTATTAAAATATATTGTCTAATTTTTATGTGAGAATTTAAGTTTTCAAGAGGCATTCTATGGATTAAACATTACTATTTTTATGTTTTTTTAATTTTTAAGCAAAAAACATTTCCGCTTTATGTGTAGGTAGAGATGGTATAACTGTATGCGTGTAAATTAGTATAAATAGGGAACAATTAACTTCCTAATAGAGACTAACAGCTTCATATTCGCGTAATAACCGTGTAAGATGATTAGTTTAGATAATTGAAGATGCTTTTAGCCTTCTCATAAGCTTGTGCGTTAAATTAATATTCCAAACAAGGGTTAATTCTATATATACCCAACGTAAGCTTATAAATGTCATATTTACCCAACAAAATATTATAATGATATATATACCCAATTTAAACACTATATTTGTCACATTTACCCAATTTATTAAAAAATAAATTAAAAGTAACTTCTACATGATGTAGTTTCTATTATACCCTTAACAATATCGTAAAATCATTCCTAAATAATTCAGATTCCTATTTCATTTGCTTTTCCATTTAATCTAAAATTTTATAGCACATATATCGTTTGTTAATGATTCTTGGATTTAACATATATAGTGGTAGATCAGGTTTCATGTGTGCTTTTATGATCATGTTCCATGTGTCATATATATATCATATTATCATGTTAGTGGCACATTGTTGTTTAATTTTAAGTTTTGATAAGTTTAATTTGCTTTGTTGATATTCCATGAAAGTATACATCAAGTGGAATGATTAGGTATGATCATAAGGTGCATCCATGTGTTCTTGTGCTCCCTAATTGTTTTCTTGTATTCATGCTCTGTTGCATAGAGCTGAACGATATTTGCTTTACAAGATACCATCGAGGCATCGATATGTAAAAAATGAGGGTATAATAGGAATTTAAGGATGTAAATTGACTCTTAGTTGATTTTTATAATAAATTGGGTAAATATGACAAATATTGTGTTTAAATTGGGTATATATGACATTATAATATTTAAGTGGGTAAATATGTCATTTACATGTTTAAATTGGATATATATGGAATTAACCCTTTATATAATAATGTTACGTCTTATTCTCGAAATTTTTGGCCCCCCAATCGTGGCGGTCAAACTACGCCACTGAACTCACATTCGGGCTTGAGCCATATCTATTATGTAATAATTATTAGCAGTACAAAGTTTGTCTTGTTTCTTTTGGGACATCTCTATATTAACGCTTATGTCGAGCAGCGAGCTAGAACTAAGAAAGGTACAAGTGACACTACTACACAAACTGGTTTTTCCCACGGTAAAATCCGTGGGAAATCCCGTAGGTAACAGCCCTTTTTCACGGATTTCACACGGATTTATTCCGATGGTAAAATCCTTGTGGGTAAATATTTTCCCACTGATTTTCTCATAGAGCATTGACTATTTCCCACAAATATTACCGTTGATAATCCTTGTGTAAAATTACCCACAGATTTCGCACGGATAATTGCCACGGAATTCCCACAAGTTTCTTGCACCTATTTGCCACAAATTTCAAGATTTTAACACGGATAATTCCCACAGATTTCACACAGGCATTTTTTCGATGAACTTTCCAGATTTCTATAAAAAAATATGGAAAAACAATTTTCACACGAAAAAACCTCAAAATAAATAATATATTACTCCCTCCGTCCCAATTTTACTGTCCACTTTTTCTTTTTGGGATGTCCCAATTTAATTGTCCACTACTAAAAATAGATAGGAAAGTTTGATCAAGACGAAAAGAAGTTGAGACCGAAGAAGCTCCCATTTTATTAGCCACCACAATCTCCTTATCAATTCTGAGTGAAAGCAAACGGGGGAAAACTGAACACAAAGGAGGGGCATCAGCTAACCATTATATCATACCAAAAAAATAATAGTACAAGACCCTTCCCCATATCCGTCTTACATGCGACGAAAATCAAAAACCAGAATCTTCAAAGAATTTATTCACGTTAATAGAGCACCAAATCGATGTTTAGGGAGGTTGAGCGTGGTCAACCATGATGATCAACTTTAAGCCATAAATCGCTTGAATATTACTTTACACCATTTAAAGTGCCAATCGCCAGAAATGTAGCGCCACACCACTTCAACAAAAGAGCACGATTTCAACGCGAGACAAGATAACTCGAGACTCCAAGACACCGTTTCGTATGGGATCGCTAAGACATTGTCCTAAGCTACCATGAAATCTTTCTATCCGGAAGAATCAACACCGTTGAAGATCTTACTTACGGAGAGGATAGATTCCATAGTTCAGTCAACACGCCTTTTGGAACCTTAAAGATTGACATATAATAAAATTGGAGGGGGCCCCAAGAACGGAATTTAAGAAGGGTCAAATCTGAGCCTATGGAAATGGGTTTTATCACTTCAGTTTAGTAAACCGGGCTTGGAGTTTGTTTACCAAGCAACCCAAAGCTCGAATTCCGAAGACATTACATTCCCCAACCGTCAACACCAAGATAACGTAAAGGAGAAGTGTTCATAACAGCATCACCCGACTCCTATTCGCCGCCTGCAAAACTACATTATGAGAAACCCGACTACCCAAGACTTGGCTTTCTTAGCATGTTGTTCTTAGACACGACGCCAAGATGAAGCAATTAAGAATCTTTAACAATATTATGTAAGTTCTGTTCGGACCACTCTCCAATGAACATGGCATCGTCAGCATAAAAAAGATGAGAAATATTAACCGAGCCATGCAATTGAAAACCTTTAAACAGCCCATCATCAACAACACGGGAGAAAGAGATATGTAAATTGGATATATATGAAATTAACCCGCCAAACAATTGTTTTAAAAGAGCATGACTTTCATGGTTACATACAAGGCCACTTTCTTGCCTTAATAGTGCTAGGAATGTTAGCAACAACAATATTTTCTCAAAGTTAGTCATCAGTTAGTGGTAGCTTGATGGGAAATAGCTTGTACGTGATTAACATCACTAAAATATGTGGGGTTAGGGTTATGTGTAAAAAACTTTGAATTAGTAACATCAACCTATCGAAAACCAAAGTTTTTACCTAATTTGAATATGTGTTACGGTAACACAGATTTAACAACTAGGAATGGCAATGGGGCGGGTTTGGGGCGGGGCAACTACCCTACATCCCCAAATCCGATTAGCAAACCACGCCCTAAACCCGCCCCGATCCCCAATAGGGATCTTATCGGGGCGCTCCATTGGGGCGAGATTCTCCCCCAACTCCGCTCCAATCCCCATTGGGGATCTTATTGAGGCGTCTTTACGAGCGCAATGCTCCACTAAATACACGTTGTTCTCTGTTTATTATTATTTTTACGTCATATTTTTACAAATGTGATTACATGCAATAATATGAAGAATCAACAACCACTAATAATATATTATTAGTAGCCTTTATAAGTTTTCAACAAATTAAACATAAATAATGATAACCACGTTAAAAAATATCATAACTTTTTTTAAAAACATTGCACAAAAGAAGTTTTTTCCAATCACAACTTTCAAGCTTGTAAAGATACAAAACTACAAAAAATTGATAATATTTTATTTATTACATAAATATTAACATAACAATATATAAATATAATAGATCTATATGTATATATAGTTTCGGGGCGAGGCGGGTTGGGGATCTTATGCCCCGTCCCCGCCCCGAACTCGATAAAAACCCCCGTTAACGCCCCAAAACTCACCTCGTAACCCGATAAGCATGCTCCGCCTCGCCCCAAAAACATCGGGTTTCAAATTTCCCCATTGGATTTGAGTTTTTTTTCCATCCCTATAAACAACAATACCCAATTATTTACCTCTCTCATATCTCGTTTTTATAGGATTGTGTATTGTTGGTGAATATGTGTAATGACAGATTCAAAAATCAAAAGACATAAATTTTTAAGCTCTAGCATATATATGTGGCCCAATGAGACATTATCACGAACGACGTAATCACTAAAATGTTGGATTATGGTAGTTGGATGCACACACATACGACTAGAAGTGTATGAGCCTATTGGGGGCACACACGAAAAACATTTAGAGTACGCTTGATACTTTACGTAACGTTTCTTAAGTAAACCGTTTGGACAAAAAAATGATCAAGACAAGAACCTATGGTATCCAAATCTGTTTGGCCGACCATTGTGAAGGTTCTAGAGGAGGTCTTGGTTCATTGAACCTAGGTGATAAGGAAAGAATGCATGGGATAAGGTTTGGAGGACTTGTGATAAGGATTAAACTCATGAGTTTTATTCTTATCACATTTAGGGTTTTGAGGCTTTATAAACCCTCATTACCTCACGCATTTGCACGATATACACAGCAAACAAACTCCCAAAATCAGATATTCCTTCTCCCTTCACTTATACAAGCCGATTACCCTTAAACCCTAATTAGGTTTTCTTGTTTTCGATTTCTGCCTAATTCAGTGAACCTTTAAGGGTTTTCCGTATTGTGGTTTGATCTTAGGCTGTTCCAGGAGGTTCATTACTTCGGTTTAGAAGTTGTCAAGGCGTAACAACTGATTGAAATAGGCTAGGGTTTGTTTTAGGCCATTTTCGGTGGTTTTGTTCTATTTCGGTTACAACCGAAATCGGTGAAACCCTAGTTCACCTTAACTGAATTTCAGTCCAGGAGATAAGAGAGGTATTTAGCACTTATATTCAGTTGGTTTGGTTTACAAGGTGCCTCTACACCTGCTGAATTGAAGCACATGCAAAATGTTCCATATGCCTCGGCTGTGGGTTCTATTATGTGTGCTGTGAGATGTACTCGCCCTGATGTTGCGTTCGCTCAGAACATAACAAGTCGATTTTAATAGAATCTAGGTGATCTTCACTGGACTGCTGTTAAGAACATTCTGAAGTATCTTAGGAATACATGTTTCTAGTTTACGGAGGTGATCTAAAACGAGAACTTAGGGTTTCTTGCTACACTGATGCTGGATATCTGACGGATGCTGATGGCCTCATGTCTCAAAATGGATGTGTTCATTTTAAATGGAAGTGTTGTTGACTGGAAGAGTGCCAAGCAAATCATTTTCGCTACTTCATCTACAGAAGCTGAGTATATTGCTGCTTATGATGCTTCTAAGGAAGCTGTTTGGGTTAGGAAATTCATTTATGGGCTTGGTGTTGTTCCCACAATTGAAGAACCCATTAATATGTATTGTGATAATACTGGAGCAATCGCTATAGCTAATGAATCTGGAATCACTAAAGGTGCTAGACATTTCCGTGCCAAAGTTCACTACCTTCGTGAAGTTATTGAATTTGGTGACATAAAGTTAGAAAAAGTTCACACAGATGACAACTTAGCTGATCCGTTTACAAAAGCGTTGGCTTTTCCAAAGCATTCAGAACATACTAAGAATATTAGAATGCTTCCAGCTAGTAGTTTCATGTAAGTCTGTGATGATTAGTTATTTGGATAATTGAGATTGTAAGACAATTTTATTTTCTGATGAATAAAGATACGAGGTATTTGTTTTCATTCATATAACAATTGTTTATCCTATATTTGAATATTTAATCCTTGAATGATTTATCATTCTAAATATGTCCATTGTCGGTTAACAGTATGTGAGTATTGTTACATAAGACAAATATGAGTGTCGGTTATATTCTTTGAATATATGGATGGTTTCCGCCAAACTCATATATTACTCATAAGGGATACATATTGGACACCCCAACCTTCGAAAATTACTTTATGGATTCGTTGTCATAAGTAAAATTTCGGAAATGGTTAGTTAAGTCATCCTTAGACTTGAGAATACAAACAAGTTCTGGTATGTGTGGATATCGCTTTTTAATTCTAAGTCAAACGTTGTCCTGAAAATGGTAGTTATAAAGACTATTATTGGAAGTGATGTGAAGTAGCATTTACAACACTTGTACTCAAGAAAGAATTTGTTCCTCCACTTGATGTGCAGAATGATACCTGAGCGCCTCTCTGGAATTAATCAGATAATTTTTTAGCCGAACCCAAAGGGTAATGCAAGATTATTCTTGATTACATTTGGTATATCTGAATTAAGTTCTATAACGAGAATCTAAATGGTTAAACTATATGGAATGAGTTAGGATCCATATCCATTGTTTAACGACATTTGAACAAAGGGATGATTATAGCAAGAGATAAAATAACCATGCTACTGAGAATGTTTGTGAAACTTGATCTCAGACACTTCTAGTTTTAAAAACGAATGTGAGTGTTGTTAGACGTTTCCGTCGTTAGTATATGGGCAGTCTGCTACTCCAACTCCCAGTGGGAGCTGTTGGATTATGGTAGTTGGATGCGCACACATACGACTAGAAGTGTGTGAGCCTATTGGGGGCACATACGAAAAACATTTAGAGTACGCTTGACACTTCACGTAACGTTTCTTAAGTAAACCGTTTGGACAAAAAAATGATCAAGACAAGAACCTATGGTGTCTAAATCTGTTTGGCCGGCCATTGTGAAGGTTTTAGAGGAGGTCTTGGTTCATTAAACCTAGGTGATAAGGAAAGAATGCATGGGATAAGGTTTGGAGGACTTGTGATAAAGATTAAACTCATGACTTTTATTCTTATCACATTTAGGGTTTTGAGGCTTTATAAACCCTCATTCCCTCACTCATTTGCACGAAATACACAGCAAACAAACTCCCAAAATCAGATCTTCCTTTTCCCTTCACTTATATAAGCCGATTACCCTTAAACCCTAATTAGGTTTTCTTGTTTTTGGTTTCTGCCTAATTCGGTGAACCCCTTTAAGGGTTTTTCGTATTGTGATTTGATCTTAGGCTGTTCCAGGAGGTTCATTACTTCGGTTTACAAGTTGTCAAGGCGTGACAACTGATTGAAATAGGCTAGGGTTTGTTTTAGGCCATTTTCGGTGGTTCTGTTCTATTTCGGTTACAACCGAAATCGGTGAAACCCTAGTTCACCTTAACTGAATTTCGGTCCGGGAGATAAGAGAGGTTTTTGGCACTTATATTCAGTTGGTTTGGTTTACAATTGTTGCTTGGGTAACACGTGAAGTTGGACTAGCATCCGGGCGTGCTTGTTAGACGTGTTTGTGTGAGCACTCGTAGAGGTGACAATTTAGTCACTACTTTCTAGATCTCGGTTTCACTTACTTGCAGTTGACTACAAGGGTTAGTATTCTATTTACCCTTTATATTACTTATTGTGTTTTATGTATATTAATTGTTTATGTTAAACTAGATTTATCCGTTGCGTACTCGTAAGAGTTAATGGTTAACTTGATTGTTAAATTCCAACATAAAATTCATGCTTTAACCCACGACTAACAACATGGGCCAATAGTATCAACTAAAGATGATTAATGCCACAAACTACAAACCACATGAATGATTTTTGCAGTTTACTCTTATTGATATTTGACACCACTACTTTAGAAAAAGAACGAATATTTTTCATCCACATGGGTTGAAACGTTTAACCTAATTCGAAAATGTTCAATTTATACTTTTTCTGTCAAAAGCACAATGTTTAAGTGATAGGTGTATTGGTAAAAATTGTTATCAGAAGTAGTATAGATAATTGTTATCAGTTACTCCATATAACTGTAATACTTAAAGCTATTATTCAGATTTCCATAACAACATAACAGACTTTAATAATTCAGATTTTTTTTTACCTAGTTTCTGACTTGACGTTGTGGCCGATTACCCCTTTGAACAAAAGCAACTATGAATGAGATGTTTGGAAACTTTCAAATGGTATTAAAAGGATCTAATAAAACATGATAAGGTTTAAAAAAAGTTCACTCACACATAAAAGAGTGTAAATTTTGATTATTTCATGACACTTGGATAGAACAATCCTCACCTAAAAGGCTAAAACGAGAGTCTCCATCAACAACATTGTTACTCCCTCCGTCCCAAAATTATTGTCTCCCGACAAAAAACACACAGATTAAGAAAAGTGCATTTATTACTGCTTTCTCTTTCTTACTTTTTGACATAATGACAGTTTTACCCTTAGCTAATTAATTAAATTATTTTTCAAAGTTTGTAATTTTAATTTCAAACAAGGGTAATATAGTAAACTTGATCAAACTTCCTTATCTATTTTTAGTAGTGGACAATTAAAATAGAACATCCCAAAAAGGAAACGTGAACAATAAAAATGGGACGGAGGGAGTACTAATCAATTACTACTATGTATGCTTTTTGCACACATCCACATCACCTTATTATTTAGATTTCATGACTTATAATATTTTATCTTTTATTACATTACAATAAGATAAAATATTTGTCACTTGTGGCTCACAAAACAATCATTTTCAAAATCAATATCCTAAAGTTCTATGATATGATAATAGCCTTATTAAGTTATGTTTCATTTCAAATTAAGAGCCTACCATTGTTTATCATGGATGCATACTAAACATATAAGCTATCTATAGCAGAAATCAAACAAAAGTAATTTGATATAAGAAAAGGTTTGATCTAACAATCCTCATGATTCTACAAGTTTTCTAATAAAATCGACCTATCTATGAACTAAAAAAACCAAACAATGTCTTCATTATTTATTTTCCATTAAAAAAACTACCCGCTTTGATCTATCAAAGCCACTTTGGTTCCTGCAAAAAAGCACAAGTTTTTGCTATTTAGGCACTTGTGGATTCATCTTCAGGATGCCAATATCGATTGAAAAACCACATTGTATCAGCTGTCACAGGGATATCGTCTTGGTTCCTATGCCAACCATAGTATGCATGGGTTCGATTCTTGATGTCAAAAGTGGCGTGTCCAAAACTAGCTTCTCTAAAGGCCGAGTACTCTGGTTGAGGCTCTGTCATGCTACACCAACATCAAATATAATGTCAAGTCAGATCCTCATGTGAGTTAGAAATTAGTTACACGCTCACATGTGTGTGTGTGTGTGTTCTTATATACATTATATAAAAAGGTTATAAAACATTACTTGGTTGCTAATCCCTCGAGGTTTCCTCCATCTCCAATGGTTATATACACGGGTGCGGATTGATCCTTTACAGGTGTGGACAACCCGTTAACAATGTTGTAAGCAATGTTTGATACACGTTCCTACACCAATCAAGTAAAACGATAAAACATTTGTATGAAGAAAAAATATACTCTCGAATTAGGTTTAAAGGGTATACAGTAACTTATTTTATTCTTTCTTTCTTAGTAAGTTCTGCTTACCAAAACATTAAGAGTCGATAATCACAATTACAAGTCGTAAGAATCAAATTTTCAGTTCCATAATGCAACAGCCCTACACACCTTCACAGTTCCTAGAATATAACAGGAGGAAGTATATGAAAGGACTTACCGAGCGTTCATATGCATGAACATGACCAGCAAACACAACATCAACTTTGTACTTCACAAACCACGGCTCGAACATTACCCTCATGGTTTCACCTTCCATAAAGTGATAATTGTAGCTGTTATACCACGGAGAATGCATCATAACAATCAACCATGGTGTTTCCTCTCTGTTGACTTTGGGTAGTTCCTCCTCGAGCCATTTGTATTGAGGAGTGTATTTACCTAAAGAAATAGCATGCCAGTACTTGGTTTAGAATAAAAAAATCTCTATTAAAAGGATATAGAGTTAAAATTCAGGGTAAGTTACCATAAGCCGAATATGAAGACAAAACAATGATGTACGCGGAAGCTCTCTTGATGGAGTACCAAAAGGGGGAAGTACTCTGTGATGACTTATAGGGAACATGATATCGATGAATAAATGGTATGAAAGGTTCATCCTCACCCTGTAATGGATATATCGAAAAACAGGATTAATAAGGTTTAAAAACTTCTACTTTCACTTTTGAAATCATGGTCTTTAACTAGAAAATTATGTTCAAATGTTCGCTCCCAAACATATTTGAGAAATATTAACAGATGCATAAAATTCATGAAATATTTTTATTATATTTTTTGCGCGGATTTGGAATTTACAGTAAAAGTAGCCCCAGTGTCGTACTTAAAAGTCTAACTTTTAACCTTTCCGTTTGGGTAAAGAGTCAAGTTAGATCTTAAAAATTAACCGTGCATTCTTCAAACAAAGGGACTAATGAGGAAACTTACAATTTCAGGTGCAAAATCAAGTTCATGATTTCCTGCAGTCCATATCCAAGGTTGATACGCTGTACTTCTCTCAGCAAACCTTCCCCAAGAATCCCATCTATTGTTATCATGATTAGGATATGTATCCGCATAAGAAAGGTCTCCCATAAACAGCATTGTTTGCCCTTTCACGGGGTTCGTTTCATAATGGGTAAGTGTCATGTTTGAATCATAACTCTGTCCTAGATCCCCTGCAAATGCCCACACAGAATGGTTCAAAGGTATGAATCGATAGTGGATCTTTTTTTACTAGAGGTGGATTAATGGCCGGTTATGGTTAGTAACAAGTTAAAACGGGTAATTTTGTACTGGTGAGGTCGGGTTGACCCAATACACTATATGTCCAAAATTCAAAATCTTCTAAATATAGATGTGGAATACTATAGTAATATGATTTAAATTGTCTAATCTAGTAATTTGAGCATCTTTCTTTGTAGCTGCCGAATAAAAAAGTATATCGCATTGACGTATTCCTATGTGAACGATTATACAAAGTTGGTAAAAGTACGATACCAATGAGGCCAAAAGTGTAAGGAACGTCGGGTCCAACTTCTGGGGGAGTCATGAACGAGAACGTCCTTGTTGTGTGTCCAATCCCAACAGTATAGTAGTATTTTCTATCATGCTGCCAAATTCCACATAAGAACAAAGTAAATCAATGTGAGTAAAAACCAACACTAGATTATGGAAATAGTACATTTTCGACTTCTAATGTCAACTTTGACTTGGTAAAGTCAACTTTGACATTGCAAAGTCAAACTTTAGACTAAAAAGTCTATCTTTTAGATACTGAACTATTACCTTTAAATGAGTAATATTGCAGTGGTGGATGAAACCAGAAGTATAGTTAAAGAACGAGTATTTCGTAAGCATGCCTTCTGCCTTCCTCTTCCGTTTGCTATGAGTCCAGTAAACAACGGTAGTTGAACCTGGTTCGTCCATGGTTACCCATGATACAATCATCGCCTTTCCAACACGATCCCCTTGTGTAATATGGACCTAAAAAACATAAAATTCGTTACATAAGCAAACCAAATACACCCTTAAACACAAGTACCATATTTAATGTTTGGTCTTAGAGTTCATATGGTTTGTGCATAAACTCTTATTATTGGAAATAATGTGGCTAATAAAGATTAAAACCCATGACTAAAAGCAACACGAAAACAAGTTTTCTTGAACTAACATGACATACAAAAATTGGTAGTGTTGTCTGTTATCAGCGTTCTTGGAATAACGTAACACACATAAATCAAACAATCCATAACAAAACATGATGTAAACAGACCTGTTGAGGTGCATTATAGCCAGAAGGCGCATCGAATACATCGCTATCAAGAGGCATATCAATAGCTTTTTCATCTTTTCTAACAAAAGTGCTAGTTAAACCACCATTAACTAACATAAGTGGTTCCAAAAGTGCTAGCAAAACCCAAAGAACAATGCACCATAGTTTAACCATCTTATCGTACGCATGCACCACCTATTGAAACCTTAACCTACGTTAAACGAGAAATCTAATCCAACATATTTATAGGGAAAAAAGGGAATATGCAAACAAAATATTCCAACAAATTGTTATCCATATCTAATACAACTAACTAACTTAAGTTTTGTACTCAAGTTTTAAATTAGAATTGGAGTTGAAGTAGGAACTTGCGATTACGTTTTTTGAAGACTTTTTGTTAAATAAAAATATATTTTATTAATTTCAAGTTAACCAAAAATCGAACATTTTTTAAAAGGTTTGCTTATATTTCACATTTTTTGAGGTGTTATTTGAATATTTTCCTTTTGCTATGTTTTGTAAAACAAATTTTATTATATAATTTTATTTGAATTTCGTCACTTTGTATAGGAATTTACCTCCTCAACAAGTGTTAGGTTATCTTTTTTCGTTTCAATTTTTTTTATTGTCTACATGGCATCACCTATGATAACTAAAGCTTTTCGCTACATATAAATAGAAAATGTGCTAAGGTAGATACATTTTTAAATGATTATCCCTATTTATTCGCTACATATAAATGGAAAACGTGACAATGTCGATACATTTATGAATGATTATCCCTAAAAAGATTACGTTGCCAAAAAAAATTAATGCCATGGATGGTTTATTTTTATAAATGAGAGTATATTTATAACCTAAATAAGAAAGATAAAAACACCATATCTAGTAAAATGTGACAAATACTTTTTTCATGTAGTGGCACATGCTTTGATCCAAAATGTGACAAATACACAAATTTAATAAACTGGCGTCTATATGAAATATGGAAAACCAAAACCACGTTTTCATTATTATTTTACACTGAGAGGAGCATAACTCCATATACATTGCGAAAGAATTCATATTCATTTTGGTTCTTGGACTTGTTGCACAAATAAAGTAAGGTCTTTGGAATCTAGGTACTTGTTGATTCATTTTCAGGATTCCAAAATCTATTGTAAAACCACATTGTGTCAGCTGTCACGGCGTATCCATCTTGGTTCCTATGCCAACCGTAGTATGCATGGGTTCTGTTCTTGATGTCAAAAGTAGCGTGTCCAAAACTAGCTTCTCTGTATGCTGAGTATTCTGGTTGAGGCTCCGTCATGCTACATTATAAAAAATGTCAAGTTAGTTTAAAAACATATGCATCTGTGTGTTTTTGTTTATATTGGAAAAGGTTAGATATTAGTAAATTACTTGGTTGCTAATCCCTCAAGGTTTCCTCCATCTCCAATGGTTATGTACACAGGGGCGGATTGATCCTTTACAGGTTGGCAGATCCCGTTAACAATGTTGTAAGCAATGTTTGATACACGTTCCTACACCAAAGAGAAAAATGATTAAATACTACAGTAGTAGTTTTCAAGATGGTATAGAAATGCTCAAATGTGTATGAGAGGCCTGACTTACCGAGCGTTCATAGGCATGAACATGACCAGCAAACACAACATCAACTTTGTACTTTACAAACCACGCCTCGTACATTACTCTCATGGATTCACCTTCCATATAGTGATAGTTGTAGCTGTTATACCACGGAGCATGCAACAGAACAATCAACCATGGTGTTTCGGTTCTGTTGACTTTGGGTAGTTCTTTCTCGAGCCATTTGTATTGAGGAGTGTATTTACCTACCATAACAGGTCCAAGTTAGATAGGTAAAAAAGTTTCGTACATCATTATTTAACGAGAATTGGATGCAGGTATGTTACCATAAGCTGAATAAGAAGCCAAAACAATGATGTATGCTGAAGCTCTCTTGATGGAGTACCAAAAGGGAGCAGTACTTTGTGATGACTTATATGGGACATGATAACGGTGAGTAAAGGGCTTAAAAGGTTCTTCCTCTCCCTGCAACGGAATTATCACAAGGTAAAAAGATGTAAGCTTTGACTTTTAAATTCAAATAGACTCATCATCAACTTAAAAACTAAGTACGTTCTTGAACATTTAATAGATGGTACTCGTCAGATGCTACTGATTTGGAAGTAATAGTACAGGTAATCTCAAGTTAGACCGTCAAAGCCAACATATGAGGTCTATGAATAGATACTTAAGTTTGATTTTCAGTGTCAAAATGAACCCATTTTGAACTTAAAGCTTGGTGTGAACTTTGACATCCTTCGATAAGTAAATGACAAATGCATGCACAGATAACAAATACAGCAGAATGGGACACATTTAGTATCAAGTGTATAACATAAGCAATATCAATATTGTACTTGAAAAGTCTCAAGTTAGACATCACAAGTCAGCATAAGTTTTTAAACAAAAATGCAAAGGAAGAAACTTACGATTTCAGGTGCATAATCAAGTTCATGATTTCCTGCAGTCCATATCCAAGGTTGATACGCCACACTTCTCTCTACAAACCGTCCCCATGAGTCCCATCTGTTGTTATCATGATTAGGATATTGATCCGCGTAAGAAAGATCTCCCACAAACAAAACTGTTTTCCCTTTCGTGGGATTCATTTCATAATGCGTAAGTGTAATGTTTGAATCATAACTCTGGCCCAAATCCCCTGAAAAGTCGCACACAAAATGCTTCAAGGGTGTGAATCAAAATGGGATATACTTCGAGCCTCATTACAAAGTTGGTAAAAAGTAAAAACACAATACCAATGAGGCCAAAAGTGTAAGGAACGTCCGGCCCAACTTTAGGAGGAGTCGTGAACCAGAAAGTCCGCGTTGTGTGTCCAATACCAACCATGTAGTAGTATTTTGTATCATGCTGTCATATTTAAACAAACCCAATTAATGGCATTCTAAAAACCAACACTCCATCATGAAAATTGTCCAAGTCTTGACTTTGTAAAGTCAAATATCTGACTATTATCTATACAAGAATTACCATAAGGTTAAACAATTTATTGAATTAGTTACCTCCAAATGAGTAACATTGCAATGGTGGATAAAACCAGACGTATAGTTGTAGAATGAGTAAGTTGTAAGCATGCCTTTAGCCTTCATCTTTTTTTTGCTGTTTTGACTCCAATAGTAAACGGTATTTGACCCGGGTTCATCCATGGTTACCCATGATACAATCATGGCCTTCCCCACATGATCACCTTGTGTGATATGGACCTTAAAATCATATAAGATGTCAACTATATTACATAAGTAAGAAAAACTGATAAAGACATCATAAGGGACACAACTACATGGGTTTCTTGATAT
Organism: Tanacetum coccineum; assembly: GCA_026074375.1. Classification (NCBI taxonomy): domain Eukaryota; kingdom Viridiplantae; phylum Streptophyta; class Magnoliopsida; order Asterales; family Asteraceae; genus Tanacetum; species Tanacetum coccineum. The sequence continues at coordinate 82,856 of BQNB010004147.1, read as the reverse complement.
TTTTATGTAAGAGACCAAGACTTTTGGTTAAGTAGGTCCATGCAAAACCCTCATGAAGAAACAGACATGGCTCCTAAAGATTCAAATCCAAGATTTTTCTAAGAGGCTAATTATATGAGATGCCTTTCACATTTAGCACTAATCATTCAATAAAATGAAACCAATAAACTACTTATGATCTGTCTCAAATCATAAGTTTTAACTTTTGAGCAACACTTGGAAACTTTTTTTTATCTAAACTGCCTGATTGCCTTGCTTATATGATGTTATGTGACACTATAAGCAAATATTATCCACATATTTTGGTTACTTAACAAAGATAAGCTGTTTTCACAAGCAATGCAAACACACCCCTAGAGTTGACAAATTCCCATTAAGATTCACAAAAACCAACCAATACTTATCTAAAAACTTTATAAAAAACATAAAACAATACAAATAAGTTTCTTAAATACATATATTTCTTTTGTTAACCAGAAGAAAAACAAAATATGATGCAAGAACATACCTGTTGAGGCGCATTATAGCCGGCAGGCGCAACGAATACATCACTATCAAGAGGCATATCAATGGCTTTCTCATCTTTTCTTACAAAACTGCTAGTTGATCCACCATCAACAAATACAACTGATTTCAACACCAACAACCCAAGAACCATGCACCATACTACACCCATCTTATCCTACTCACCTTGAGTTGAATAACAACTATTGTCCCATTTATATATAATGGACTTGAGAAAATAAAAAGGGAATATGCAAACAAGATATTCCAAAAAATGTCAACTATGTCTTAATTACAAGTGGTTAAGTGAATTGTTTTTGTGTAAAGTTGAGATCTCTAGATGGATATACTCCCTAGAATGGAGGGAAACCATGTTTATTTATTTGAAGTTATCATGAATCAGCTTTCAATATTGAAATGCATTTACTTGAAAGCATCTTTATAAATAAATCATTTGTTAGAAAAAACCAAAACACTTGTTATTTGAAAAATCCTAATATTGTTTCTTTAATTTAATCTTAGCTTATCTTTTTAATAAAAGTAAGTAATAATCAGTTTTGTTGTCACGTTTCATTTCACGCATTGACAGACCTTAGTGGAGACTGTGGAGGGCTACGGCCCTCCCAAAACTTTGAGTTTTTACTTATATTTGCTTAAAGGAAATACAACTTTGGCTCGCCCAAATTAACTAATATAATACTCGGCCCTCCCAATAATTATGATTTCGCGCATGCAAACATTTTCTAAGGTCAATATCGAAAAATCACATACTTTATACCCTAAATGGTAAAAGGTTTAACCTAGGTCTAAGTAATTTTGCCATAATATTAACCTCTTGATATCCATTCTTTAATCCAGTTCATGATGTTTCAAATCTTTTCACAATTACTTTGTCAATATTGATTTGTTTTCTTAAAGTTGATTGAATCTGTATCCTTGATTTCTTATTTGGGTTTGATATGGATTTATTGTTTTTAGTCGATCCGGTGCTAGAAGTCTTAAAGATGGTTTTGGTGGTTTGGGTTAAAAGTTATTCGGCCGCAATTTCCATGCTTAAATTATATAGTTTGATTCGATAACATGCCATGCATGCATCTAAGGTTAGGTAGAAAAAGCAAGCGCATCGTTAAAATTATACGAGACAAGTAGATAATTCCCTTGCAAATAGAGTGAATGTAGAATATCGACAAATGGTCTCAAACAATAGAAAACGTAAGTATGGTGCCGATACTTGTGCGACAAAAGAAGAAGACTACATAATGTCGATAAGATATAGGTGTGGAAAGTATCAGTCGACAAGAAATATATGCCGGTGTTGTCAAAATCATGTTTGATTTTTATGTTGTTTGTTTATGATATCATGTTTTTGTTTGTTGCTATCGTAGATTTGAAAGATAGTGTAATATGTCCAAGTTTATGTTCTTCACGGGTAACCTGCGAGAAACAACTAGCTTTATTGATCAAGGCCGTCTCATGGTTTTCGGTGGCCCTAGGCAATAGTAACCAAGAGGCCTTAATACATTTGTAAATTAAAGAGAAGTTGCACATAAAAATATATTATATGGCTCATATATGTTTGATATTATACGTAGTTATATGCAAAACTGATAAAAATGTGACCCCGTTTAAGTAGAGGCCTTGTGCGACTGCACCTCTTGCACACCCTTCCGAAACCACTCTGTTATTGATGCATAGTAACAAAAGAGGGAGAATTCCAAATTAATGTATTTTTAGACTTCTTTTATACTCAATAGTAGGTCCATGTAATCGATCGGTTTGATATTGAAAAGATTGGTACGAATGTTATTTGTTTATGAGAAGAAAATTTATACTTTGCAGCTTTCTTAATTAGTTCACGTAGATTCTTGATGACGTATAATGGGTGTACCAAGCCTCTGGGCTTGTGCCACATTATCACATGGGCTTTTTGGCTAAACCTATCAATAACAGGCCATGGTAAAGCCCAATTTCGCGTGGGCTTCGGCCTCGAACCTAGCGATCCGTCCGCGGATCCACTTGTAGACGATACGTCCGCGGATCCACCTATAAGACGACCCGTCCGCAGAACATCTGCGTCCGTTCAACACGATTGTCGCGGACCCTTGCCCGACAAGGGACCCACTCCGGCCACTACTAAAGTAACCGAAATACTAGGAAACCCTAGTACTAGACACCTATAAATAGGGGTCACAATACATCCCAAAAGGTACACAATTATTCTTATTCTCTCTGACATATACTCTGACAATATGAATACTTACTCTCACACCGGAGTCTAATCGTGGGGTCCGTCCCCACGGTAAGGCTAACGGTTTACTTTTAATTGTGCAGTAAATCATCACTTCTCTTGCTCTAGTACAAGATCAAGCAGTCAAGTCATTGGGAGGCCCGACCCGACAAAGGACTTTGACACTACTAAACCCGGCACGAATTTTGTACTAACAGTATTTGTTAAAAATAGTAAATTTCAAAAGAGAGGAAAAGTGGTGTTACATCGATGATGCACACTGTATAACACCCATATAGTGTACACCAATGTTTTGAAAACCGGGTTTTTAATTGACCCGATCGAGTCACCGGGTTACCGGTTCAACTGGTTCGACCACCGGGTCAACCCGGTTTTCAAAAAAAAAATTAAAAATATTTGCAATGATACGAAAAATGTATATATATAAATCATGAATATACCTTATATTAAGCCTAAATCGATTTACTAACAAATATAACGTGTAACAAATAAAATCACGTCGCAAATATATATAAAAAACTTGTTTTATTTGTAAAAAAAATGAAAAAACCAAATCCCAACCGGGTCTCGAGAACCGGGTTGACCCGGGTTACCTTAAACTCGACGGGTCTTACCGGGTTTTGAAAATATGAAACCCGGTTTAATTTGACCCATTTTTTCGGCCGGAACCGGTTCAACCGGTTAACCCGGCCGGGTCGAACCGGGTTTCAAAACATTGGTGTACACACCACAAGTGTCTTTCTGGTTTAACCAAATTTCAGATGCGGGATACCATTTTGATAGAAAATTTTGGTTTGGTAGTTTTTAGCTGAAACTGAAATGATTAAAACACCCTTTAGTTTGGGGTTAGAGATGAACGACATATTAGTTATTTCATTTTGAGTCGGGACTATAACCACATCAATAATTGTATGTGATTGAATGATAGATAAATTGTCGATTCAGAAACAAAAGTCTGACTTGTCAACAGGGTCAAGCGTAACATTTGTCTTAAAAGTCAAGTTTTTTTTCAACTCGATGCTACCAATTTACAAACCACAAGTATAAGAAAGAAGTGAGTCAAATGACCCATTTAAAATATCACCAAAACTTTATTATATGGAGAATCATATGCTAGTCTTTGCTGTTGTTATGAGCTTCATATCGACACTGTATGGCGAAACAAAGCCAAAAGTAGGAATAGGAGTGATTCTCGACACCGAAACCTCACTTGGTAAGATGAGCAGAAGTTGTATTTCAATGGCTTTAGGCGATTTCTATAAAAAGCATGACAACTACACCACCAGAATTGTCCCTCACTTTCGCGACTCTAAGCAAGATAACGTTGAAGCGGCTTCTGTAGCAATAGGTCTTTGAAAAATGAGCAAGTCATGGCAATTCTAGGACCCATGACATCCTCACAAGCCGATTTCGTGATAGACATCGGTAGCAAATCAAGTGTTCCTATAATCTCTCCTGCCACAAGCCCGTCTTTGACACCAAACGATAAGCCGTATTTCATACGTTCATCACATGATTCTTCCTCACAACTTAAACCAATAGCAGAACTGATCAAACACTTTGGTTGGAGGGAAGTTGTGTTTATTTATGAAGATGGTGATTATGGAAGAGGCTTGTTTCCTTATATAGCTGATGCGATGGTGAATGTTGATGCTAAAGTCATGTATCGCACTGTCATATATCATTCTGCTTCTGATGATTGGATCCTTAAAGAACTCTATAAGATGAAAACGATGCAAACTCGAGTTTTCATAGTACACGCCTTACCAGATTTGGCAACACGTTTTTTCAAGAAAGTAAATGAAGCGGGGATGATGGAAGAAGGGTATGCTTGGATCATAACCGAAGTGCTCACTAGTAGTTTGCATTCTTTGGATCATACAGACATCGACTCAATGCAAGGAGTACTAGGTAGGGATGCACAAAGTCCAATACATATACCGGCCAAAAAAAAGTCGCCTTAACCAAAATATTAGTCCTATTTTAGCACAAATGGTCCAGACCGCTCTAACGCTCTTAACTGTGCTGGTGAGCTTTTTTATAACTGTATTTTTTTAGAGGCAACGTATTACCAACTCTTTATATGCAATCCACACTTGTCTTTGACGTGACTTAAACCTACAACCGCCGCTGGGCTACAAGCCCTTTGGTACCGGCAGGCTTTTTTAAATTTACTATTTCTAATGTTGGTTTTTCCTATATTGATCTAACCATTATTGTACTGATTAGTATTTCATCTACTAGGCGTGAGGTCGTGGATCCCAAGATCCAACGAGCTAATTAAATTCGAGAAGAGATGGAAAAGAAGTCAAAATGCAGAAGACGAAATGACTTAACTAGACATGTTCGGGTATTGGTGGTACGATACTGTTTTTGCACTAGCAATAGCATTGGAAAAGGTCGCTAGTGGAATTAATTTTAGTACCAATTTTAAACGACAACCCGAATCCATGACTGATGTAGATGGCATTGGAATATCAGAAATGGGACCGAGGCTCATCCCATTGATCCGAAACATAAAACTTAATGGTCTTAGTGGCGACTTCTATCTCGTTGATGGACAGTTACAACCCTCAGTGTACCAAATAGTGAACATTTTAGACAAAGGCCTGAAACATGTCAGTTACTGGACACCTACAAATGGGATCAGAAAGAAGTTGCATCAAATGAAAGGAAGCAAAGATGATCTCAGAGCTATAATATGGCCTGGTGATACGACTTTTAGTCCTAAAGGATGGGAGATCCCAACCAGCAGCGAAAGCAAGTTAAGAGTCGGGGTCCCAGCAAGAAGAGGGTTTGCTCAGTTTGTTGATGTAAACATTGATCCTAAAACCAGAAAAGTTATATCAGTAACTGGTTTTTGCATAGACATTTTTACCAGAAAAGTAATTCAATCTTAACACTTAAAACTTCCAAGAACCACCACCAAATGGCCTAGTAGTAAAGTTCCTTGGTTTCCACACAAGAGATCAAGGGTTCAAACCTCGCTAGCTCTGTTCATTTGGGGGTGGCCAGGGAAGGGTCGGAAACGGTCCCGGGATTAACCCGGTGATATGATGTAGCGTACATCTGAGTCAAAAAGCTAGCCCTCCACGGTAACCTGAATAGGGAAAACCTCATTCGTCTACCTGTTTACTTAAAACTTCCAAGGTGTAAGAGATAAGCACCTAAAATAAGCAATCCAAATACCCTCTTACTAAAACTGCTTATTAAGTTTTTATACAGCAGAAAAGCAAGCATGTTTGTGACCCCTTATCCAAATTGCTTATCTGATTAAATGGTAAGTGAAATAAGCTTAGTATTAAAAGTAATGAATAAAATTTTCCAGGGGAGAAGTTGAAAAGCAACTTATCGAGATTTGTGGTGATTGTGTGGTGTTTGTGGTACTGGTCCTGACCTCGAGCTACACAGCAAGCTTGACATCAATGCTAACGGTACAAAAGCTTCAACCAATGACGAACTTGTGAATGTGCGAGAACTTTAAGGATCTTAAACAACGCATGCCCCAAAGATTGTTTACCATTACCTGGAAATAGATTGGAAGGGGTTGAGTCCCTCTGTGGGTATCTTTCAAATGCTTCTTGGATCATACAAGGGGTTCCACCAAATAAGATAGCCAAAAGAGGATGAAGAAAAAACGGCGTTCATAACAAGCCAAGGGATATTTTGCTATTCTAAGATGCCGTTCGGTTTAAAAAATGCCGGGTCAACATATCAACGCTTAGTAGATAAGGCATTCCAAAGGCAGATTGGACGTAATCTAGAGGTATATGTCGATGACCTGGTTATAAAGAGCCACACGGAAGAAGAAATCATCCGAGACATAACAGAAACATTCAAAACCCTTCGACAGATAAACATGAAATTGAACCCAAAGAAATGCACCTTCGGAATGCAGGAAGGAATGTTCTTAGGTTACAAAGTGAGCACCCACGGGTTGAGAGCATGTCCGGAAAAAGCAGACACAGTCCTTAGCTTGCCATCTCCGAGATGCATCAAGGACGTGCAGAAGCTAAACGGAAAATTAGCAAGCTTAAACAGATTCTTGTCAAAATCAGCAGAAAAATCGTTACCTTTTTTCAAAACCTTGAAAAAATGTACAAAAAAGAGCGATTTTCAATGGACACCGGAAGCCGAAGAGGCCTTCAAGCAAATGAAAAAACTTATTGCAGAGCTCCCAACACTGACCGCTCCAAGGGAACATGAGGAATTAATCATATACTTGGCTGCAGCAAAAGAAGCTATTAGTGCGGTCTTGATGACGGATAGAGAAGGCAGGCAAATACCAGTATATTTTGTAAGCCGCACTTTACGAGGCCCGGAAGTCAACTATACTCCTATGGAAAAATTGGTGTTAGCCTTGCTCAGTGCAAGCAAACGGTTGAAAAGATACTTCCAAGCACACACGATCGTTGTGGTAACAAATCAACCGATAAAGCAACTGTTGTCAAGTTCGGAAATATCCGGGAGAATGCTGAAATGGAAGTTCGAATTAGAAGGATATGACATCCAATATAGACCAAGGACCGCAATCAAAGGCCAAATATTGGCAGATTTTATTGTGGAACGACCGGAAGATGAGTCTTCGGACAAACTCATGACAGAACCGGAAGTACTACCGGAGCCGTGGACATTGTTCACAGACGGCTCGTCCTGCGTAGACGGCTCCGGGGCAGGACTAATACTAACAAATCCGGAAGGGACAGAATTTACATATGCCATGAGGTTTAGATTCGAGGCTACTAACAATGAAGCCGAATATGAAGCGTTAATAGCAGGTCTCCGGATCGCAGAACAAATGGGTGTAAAGAACTTGCAAGCAAATGTTGACTCAAGACTTGTGGCCAATCAAGTTAACGGCTCTTACATCGCCAAAGAGTCAGGCATGGTTCAGTACTTAAACAAAGTAAAAACACTCGCAAAAAGCTTCAAGGAATTTTCCATCAAACAAATACCACGAAGTGAAAACAAGAAAGCAGACGCCCTAAGCAAGATCGCGTCCACAAGCTTCGCGCATCTTAACAAACAGGTGCTCGTGGAAGAATTGAAGGAAAAGTCCATAAATGAAAAGGAAATTCTTGACGTAGTAGAAGAAGAAGGCAACACATGGATGACACCCATATGCGAGTACCTGGCAAAAGAAATCCTTCCGGAGGATAAAAAGAAGGCCAGAGCGGTACGTCGGAAAGCGGCCAGGTATGCCATGATCAATGGAACCCTATACAAGAAGTCCTTTTTAGGACCATGGCTCCGGTGCGTCGGACCACTCCAAGCAAACTACGTCCTAAGAGAAATACACGAGGGGTCGTGCAGCATGCATTCCGGCCCTAGATCTGTGGTTGCCAAAGTAATCCGAACAGGATATTACTGGCCCACAACAATGCAATTATGATGCAATGGAAACTTGATAAGAGAATGCAATGTGACTGTCAAAATACAATGTACCGTCCCAAGGATTATTATCGCAGCAGAGAACTTGACCCCCATCACGTCTCCATGGCCATTTTATAAGTGGGGGATAGACATAGCTGGACCTTTCCCGGAAGGTCCAGGTAAGGTCAAATTCTTAATTGTTGCTATCGATTATTTCACTAAATGGATTGAAGCAAAGGCCGTCGCAACCATCACCGGCAATCAAGTGAAGAAGTTCGTATGGGACAACATTGTCTGCAGATTTGGCCTACCAGGGGAGATCATATCAGACAATGGAAAGCAGTTCCGTGATAATCCATTCAAAGATTGGTGTGAGAAACTGTGCATCCGCCAATGCTTCGCTTCCGTGAAACACCCGCAAGCAAATGGTCTAGTTGAAAGAGCAAATAGAAGCTTAGGAGAAGGAATAAAGGCAAGGCTTGATGAAAAAAGCAAAGATTGGATAGAAGAACTTCCGCATGTCCTATGGGCTCACCGTACAATGATCAAGTCAAGTAACGGGGAAACACCATTCTCATTGACATACGGCACGGAAGCTGTCATCCCGGCAGAGATAGGCATGCCAACACTTCGGACCGCGGAGATGGATCAAACTAAAAACAACGAAGCTTTGGGAATCAACTTGGACCTCATAGAAGAAAGAAGGGAGCAAGCAGCAATACAAGAAGCAAAAAGCAAGAAAAAGATGGAAAAATATTACAACTCAAGAGTCCGCGGAACAAGTTTCAAACCGGGTGATATGGTCTACCGCAGCAATGAAGCAAGTCACGCCAAGGACGAAGGCAAACTTGGACCCAAGTGGGAGGGACCGTACGAAGTTAAAGAGTCGCTTGGAAAGGGAGCTTACAAACTCAAAGACTGCAAAGGAAACGAAATACCTAGGACATGGAACATTTGTAATCTCAAGAAGTGTTATATACATGAATTGTAAGAATCCGCCCGGCACATATGATGCTCCGGAGGGCAATATCTTTATATAATTGCATCTTGTAAAAATTTTGAATTTCAATGAAAAGCGGGGATTAGCTACCCCCGAGTTTTAAATTTTAAATTGTCTTTACTTTGCAAAATTATATTAATTATTGACATGCATGCTAGGAGCCATGCTCCACAAAAATATTATCCCGTATTTAAAGGACTTGAGCATCCTCAAATATCAGCTAGGCTGCGGTAAGAGGTATTGCAAACCCAGCGCCGGGAGAATAACCCACAAATATTCACAAGACTATCTATTACGAACGTACACCAGTAATAAACAAAGATAGCAAACATAGCACTCAAAAACGTGTTATGGTACGGACCTACACGAATCCGTCCAAATAAGATTAAACTTACAAAGTTAGTCAATTTACAATAAAAGCCGCAACGGCCACATACGGCCACGGCATACAAAATAAATCCAAAAACAAAAACAAGCCGCTATAACGAACCACATGCGGTCACGGTAAGTCTTCAAAATGTGGATCTTTCAAGATGGAGCATACAAACTACGCTACCCAAATCTTCGTACGGTTCAAGTCCTCAACACACACAAGAGATAACCAAAGAAGTGTAGGCCTCACCCAGCAAGTTTGAAATAGAACAAAGGATGAGAAACTTTATCGACCATCAACTGCGAGAGCTTGGCATGCTTTTTCGGCCTTCCGCGTACGAGTATGAAATCGTTTAGAAGAGAAAAGGATAAAGAGGTCTCCCCGGCAACATCATTTACATCAGCATGATAGATAGGGACGGAGAGCTGCTCAAGGCTCGGTTGAAGATGGGCAGCTTCAGGAAGATTTGCTAAAGGTCCGTCCAGTAAAAAACAATCTAAGACCTCATCCAACCCGGATGTTCTTGGACTTCAACAAATGAACCAAGGGAAAATCCACCTCTTCAAGAGCCCTTACCGCGTCAAGATAATTGTTCTCAGCAGTCTCAGGATTGTATGCCACGACGGCGGAAAGTGGGGTCCCAGCAATTCCATGCTCATGTCCGGCCGCCAAACCTTCTTGCATACCATAATCCACGGCCCGGCCTAAAGCATGACCCAAAATTCCTTGGTACTCGGGGGTGGGACTTCAAATATTGAACCATAGCAGCTCCATCCCGTTGGGATCATTGCAGCCATCTTCGATCCAGCTAGAGCAAATCAGTCAGGTAAGCAGGGTAAAATTCCCCCTCCAGGCGACCGGACACATCCATTACGTGTGCCTCAAGTTCGGCCACACGATTGTACAACTCCTGAGCTTGTGCTTCCTGCTGGGCTTCCATCTTCTCTTTAAAATCACGGAAAGCGGAATGAAGAGTAGAAACCTGCAAGGATAAGAAGTTAAGTAAAAAAAAAATAAAAAATAACTTCCCGTAAAAAGAACGAGTAAAAGTCATACCTCAGAGGCAAGTCCATCTCTCTCGGAGGACAAGGAGGAAATCAAGTTCCTGGCTTCACCACAAGCAGCTTGGGAATCATCAAGGGCAGACTTGAGATATGAAGCACGAGAATCAAGAAGGGAGATGTCAGTATCCTTCTGTGAAACAACACTCTTAAGAGCCGACACCTCCGCGCTCAAAAGGGATTTATCCGCAGCCAAAACAGAAACCTGATCACGGAGACGAAGAACCTCCGCGGACTCCGTCTCCTTCTCCTTCACCAAAGACTTCAGCCTAGCAATCTCAGCATCCTTTTCCCTAAGAAGAACCCCCCGAGCATCATACTTACCTCGAAGCTTCTCTTTAAGTTCCAGCTCATGTTCAGTACGGGACCTCACCTCCGACCCAAGACATATCTGTCGCGCCGCCCCCACATTGAACTCCTCAAACAATTGATCATAATCCATATTGCGGAGTGTGGAGAAAAAGCCGGGGGGAGCGACACGATCAACCAACGTACGACAAGAAAAGCCGTCATCTAGCAGTGAGTCGTTGGTTATATTCCAGCGAGGAATATACCAACGCTTGGCATCTTCAGAATTCAAGACGGCCGTCTCATAGAACGAGTCAGCCGACTCTTCCGACGTCTCCGGCTGGGAAGACCCGCCCACGTCCGACGTAGGTACAACAAGTGTCTTACCCCGGCTAGAAGTCACAATGTCAGCAGCAGTATACACGGGGGCATCCGCAACGCGGGAACTGGCAAAAAAGGATAATGTTAAGTACAGGTACAGAAAAAATCAAAGTAAAATGGTAAACACGAATGTACCTCTGCACGGTAACATGGGTGGGGATGTCCGCCGGAGAAGAAGCCCCTAATGTAAGGGAGCCTTCCGGGAGGGACCGCCTCAGACTAGCAAGTGACTTCCCACCTGTCCCAGAAGCTAGGCTAGGATGATCTATCCTCAATCTTTTAGCAGGAAGAGGGTCACTTCGCTTTAACAACTTCTTTCTCTTGGCCTTCTCCGGCTGCTTCTGAGCAACATCTTTCTCAACCACAGTCACATCACACTCCGGGTCTGTTAAATCCAAGAAAGCACCCTCTGGAATGACGTTCTCTTCAACAACATTTCCTTCCGCGGACGAAACAGAAACCTCAGCACCAGCGCCAGAGCCACTACCGCTTGCTTGATGTGCCGCAGCAGGAGCATCCAGGGAAACAAAGCAATGTTTTATACTATCAAACAACGTCACTTGCTCCTCCCCTTTCTGAACTTCTACCGCTTGTACCTTCCGGGGGTCAGCGGTCCTGATATAGTCAAGCAAACCCATGTCTGCAAAATAAATACCAAAAGAATAAACACCATACACAAAAAATATATATATAAAAAAAGAGCATTCCCACAAAGGCTAAGTATTTTCACCCACCCGTTCTATCAGGTCCCTCAAAAGCTGGATAAGTATTTTCACCAAATGGATAGTAAGGACTTAAACCCACAAGAGCTAAGAAGCATTCCGGATACCGCCGGAAGGGAGCTTTATTAGAAGAAAGGACCTGAACAGCTTGCTCTTGACGAGCAGTGAGATGGGGAGCCGGATCCTTCTCCAATACGCCCCCAGTATACAAAGGAATGGAGATAGGAAACACTCGGGTATCAACCTAGAAAAAATGGTTTGCCCAGTTCTTAATAGAATTCGGAGGCTTCGAAAGACAAGAAAGAGCCGATAGGGAACGTTTCGCAAAAAAAAACAATCCGTCACTATACATATGCGTATAAAACGCACGAAAAACAGCTACCGACGGGCCAAGATCAAGTACGCGTGTCAAAACCTCGAAGTGAGATATACGAGCAGCACCGAAGGGGGATAATTGAGAAATATGTATACGGAAATATTTGAGAACGGATACAAAAAACTTGGTAAGAGGAATTCTATAGCCACAATAATCAAATAACCTAGTATAGACACCCACTTTACCCTCAGGAAATTGGGTGATAGTCATGTCCCGCCTCGGTGCGGTAGGATGAACTTCATCGGGAATATAGTAACTATTGCAAAAGCTCTCTACCATTTCTCGGGTCATAATAGAATGTTTATTAGCCATTTTGAAGAAAGACTAAGATAAATGCTAACCTGAATCTTGAAAAACTGAAAACGAGGAAAGTGACGCACGAGGAGTAAGAAGTAAAAGCTCTAAGAAATTAACAATGGCGGTGGAAAGATTTCGAGAAGAGAAAAAACAGTAAAAATAAGGGGTATTTATACCTTGGGATAGTTACTCCTACCGATACTTGGATGACGCCACGTGTGTACCACTTGCCTAATCGACGATAGAAAAGCGCATGGAAACTGGTGAAAAGCTGTCACAAGTCAGAAGGTAAAAGGACAGCAACGCTCCACGTAATTGAAGCGTTACCAACTCAGAAGACGTACAGCACAAAAACAGATAACTCAAGGAGGAAATAAAGTAGAAGTCTAGCATTGATACGACACGCACTGGAAATAACCCACGGGCAATATCATACTAGACTGGGGAGACTTGATGACGTATAATAGGTGTACCAAGCTCTGGGCTTGGGCCACATTATCACTCGGCCTTATGGGCTAAGCTTAAAAATAACGGGCCATAGTAAAACCCAATCTCGCGTGGGCCTTGGCCCCAAACCTTGTGATCCGTCCGCGGATCCAGTTATAAGCAATCCGTCCGCGGATCCACCTATAGGACTATCCGTTCGCTCAACACGATTGTTGCGGATCCCTGCCCGACAAGGGACCCACTCCGACCACTACTAAAGTAACCGAAATACTAGGAAACCCTAGTACTAGACACCTATAAATAGGGGTCACCATACATCCCAAAAGGTACACAATTATTCTTATTCTCTCTGACACATACTCTGACAATATGAATACTTACTCTCACGCCAGAGTCTAATCGTAGGGTCCGTCCCCACGGTAAGGCTAACGGTTTACTTTTAATTGTGCAGAAAATCATCACTTCTCTTGCTCTAGTACAAGATCCAGCATTCAAGTCACTTGAAGGCCCGGCCCGACAAGGGACTTCCAGCACCTCGCTAACCCGACACGAATTTTGTACTAACACCAACAAAACGATGATTGTGATATGTTTTTCTATATTCTTGAAAAGTTAATAACACTTGTCAGTGTTTGTTGGAAGGAAAGTGAAATATCAACCGAAAGTCGTTTTCAAAAACTTGCACAAGTCTTTGAAGATCTTGAGGTTGAAATTCGTGAAGGTTCAGATGAGAAATCTAGTTGTGGGCCTCACTATAAGTCTGTTTTGAAAGCGATCGACTCTTATGATAAAATACTTGATATGATGGCGAATGTCATTTTAAGACAGGATATTCATCGTTCATATCTCAGCACAGTTGATAGAGATGTTTTCTCTTTTGGGTTTGTTTTCATGTTACATTTAACGAAGGCACTATTGGGAGTTTCAAGTGAACTAAACATCGCTTTACTGAAGAAAGATCAAGACATTGTTAATGCTGTTGGCCCTTTTCTTACGGATCTTTAATCAACGATATACCAAAACAATGAAATAATCTCTATTTCTATATAAATCTTTTATTGAATCTAAATCTCCAGTTACATCCGCACGTTCTGATAGTCGTCGGCGAAGTCTCCAAGCAAAAAGAACTGAAATTGAAACAAGAAGGCGTCAACAGAAGCGAACACCTTCTCGTACGACTAGCCAATACTCAGAAAGTGAGGACAGTGAAGGGGGTCACTGGAAGTCCAAATCAAGAAGACAGAGATCGAACACTTATGAGGACGATCTCTCCTAGCCTTGGACATGCGAGGAAAGAAACCCCTTCACACCTCGGATCCGGCATTTTAGTTCTCGCCGAAGATGGATGCCCAGCAATGTAGTACATACGTTGGAATGCGGGATCCGAGGATCACTTAAAGCTATTTCAATTAGCCGCAAAAAACAGATGGTTGGGCAAATGCCAACATAGGTGTCACATGTTCAAATCAAACCCTCACCGGAATGCCAGAGTTTGGTTTGACAGCTACCAAAAGAGGCGATCGATAGCTATGAGTCTAAGACAGGTCAGGGGAAAACTACCTTCAGCAAACAAAGCATATCAAGGATCCAGTGGAGATACATCACATCAAACAAAGAGATGGAGAATCTACGGAAGACTTCATGGAAAGATACAAGGCATAAGTCCTGGACGTAGAAGGAGCTCCGGAATGCATGAGAATCTCTGGATTTATGCACGGAATAACTCACCCTGGGTTAATCAAGCGTCTATATGAAAGAATTCCGACGACTTGGACGAATGTACAGAATGACTAATCTTTCCTACCAAGGGAAGTTGTTTCACTCAGTCACGGCCAAAGAAAAAACAACTTCATGGAATAAGTCAGAGGATGGGAACAAGCCGAATTTCAAGAAAGGCTTCAAAAACAAACAAAGACCGGATCGTAAGCCGGATAGATTCTCACTTCTCACCAAAACTCCAAAAGAAATTTTTGCTCTGGAAAAAGGAAAGTCAAAGCCTCCCCCAATGGTAAACTCTGTGGAAAACAAGAGATCCTCGAACAAATCTGCAATTTCATTAGGATACGGTGACATAGCACAGACGAGTGCATGCAGTGAGAAAGCAAATAGATGAATTGTTCAAGGCCGTGAAAACTGTCGCAATTCATCAAGGAATTTAAAAACAGAACGATAAGCCGAAAGCACCTCAGAAAAAAGGGGAACGTCGGAAAGGATAAAACCACTGACTCATATTAATGATCCAACCTATGGGGAAAGCGTGGACTAAACCTAGGATCAACCCAAGTTCTCTCCGGAGACAGTAATGTCTTTTTCCACCCTAAAAGGGAAGAAGACGGGCCGGGGGCCCAATGATCATCGAGTCGAATGTCGGACATTTTGTGCACATAGTATATATTGACGGCGGAGCATCCTCATAAGTCTTGTACGAACATTGCTTCATAAAACTCCGCAAAGAGATAAGGGATCAAATGGTTTCGGCCACCACTCACCTTATTGGATTCAGTGGAGAGACCATTTGGCCGTTGGGCCAGATAGCATTGCTAGTAAAAATAGGCAATGAAGTGTACTCCACCTCTGCATGGATGAATTTCATGGTTATTAGGTCACCATCCCAACACAATGCAATTATAGGCAGGCCGGGCATAAAGAAAATCCGCGCTTTACCATCAACAGCACATGGAATGCTAAAATTTCCCATTGAAGGCGGCACGGTAACTTTACAGAGCAGTAAAATCATTCCTATGGAATGTGATTAGGATTACGGACCTAGCATCCAGACTCCCCGCATCAACAAGTACAGGAAGAGAAAATAAATTTTAGCAATTCACCCGGAGTCCCTGAACAAGGACAGTGGCATAGGATTCAACATTAACAGATAAAGGACGCAAAGAACTTTTGCCTTGTCAAACAAAAACTTGGATATTTTCGCCTGGAAGCTAAGCTGATATGACAGGCGTCCCACGAAACATCGCGGAACACTGCTTGAATATCCGGGAGGGATATTCGCCGGTTACGCAAAAGAAGAAAAGAGGACAGGGGCCCAGAAAGAAATAAGGCATCCAAGAAGAAAGTGGAAGAAATTAGTGGACGCTGGAATTATGAAGGAGGTCCATTTATCCAACAGTTTGGCTATCTACTCCAGGTATTGGTACCAAAAAGATGACGCGAACTTGGCGAATGTGTTGTGGACTTCAAAGATCTTAACAAACGCGTGCCCCAAAAGATTGTTATAGATTACCGAATAGGGGAACTTCGAAGGTGGATTCCCTCTGTGGGTATTCTTTCAAATGTTTCTTGGATGCATTACAGGGGTACCACAGATTAAGATGGCAAAAAGTGGATGAAGGAAAAAACGGCGTTCATACAGCAAGGAATATTTGCTATTCTAAAAAATGCCGTTCGTGCTAAAAAATGCCGGGTCCACATATCAACGATTAGTGGATAAGGCATTCCAAAGGCAAATTGGACGTAACCTGGAGGCATATGTCGATGACCTGGTTATAAAGAGCCGCACGGAAGAAGAAATCGTTCGAGACATAACAGAAACATTCAAAACCCTTCGACAGATAAACATGAAATTGAACCCCAAGAAGTGCACTTTCGGAATGCAGGAAGGAATGTTCTTAGGCTACAAAGTAAGCACCAACGGGTTGAAAGCATGTCCGGATAAAGCAGACGCGGTCCTCAGCTTGCCATCTCCGAGATGCATCAAGGACGTGCAGAAGCTAAATGGAAAATTAGCAAGTTTAAACAGATTCTTGTCAAAATCAGCAGAAAAATCGTTACCTTTTTTCAAAACCTTGAAAAACTGCACAAAAAAGAGCGATTTTCAATGGACACCAGAAGCCGAAGAGGCCTTCAAGCAAATGAAAAAACTTATTGCAGAACTCCCAACACTTACCGCTCCAAGGGAACGTGAGGAGTTAATCATATACTTGGCTGCAGCAAAAGAAGCTATTAGTGCGGTCTTGATGACGGACAGAGAAGGCAGGCAAATACCAGTATATTTCGTAAGCCGAACTCTACGAGGCCCGGAAGTCAACTATACCCCTATGGAAAAGTTGGTGTTAGCCTTGCTCAGTGCAAGCAAACGATTGAAGGATTACTTCAAGCACACACGGTCGTGTAATAACAAGTCAACCGATAAAGCAACTGTTGTCAAGTTCGGAAATATCCGGGAGGATGCTGAAGTGGAAGTTCGAGTTAGAAGGATATGACATCCAATATAGACCAAGGACCGCAATCAAAGGCCAAATATTGGCAGATTTTATCGTGGAACGACCGGAAGAAGAGTCTCCGGACGAACTCATGGCAGAACCGGAAGTACTACCGGAGCCGTGGACTTTGTTCACAGACGGCTCGTCCTGCGTAGACGGCTCCGGGGCGGGACTAATACTAATAAATCCGGAAGGGGCAGAATTTACATATGCCATGAGGTTTAGATTCGAGGCCACTAACAATGAAGCCGAATATGAAGCACTAATAGCCGATTCCCCCCCCACCCCGGATCGCCAGAGCAAATGGGTGTAAAGAACCTACAAGCAAATGTTGACTCAAGACTTGTGGCCAGTCAAGTTAACGGTTTTTACACCGCCAAAAAGTCAGGCATGGTCCAGTACTTGAACAAAGTAAAAACACTCGCAAAAAGCTTCAAGGAATTTTCATCATACAAATACCCGAGGGAAAACGAAAGCAGAACGCCTGAGCAAGATCGCATCCTACATGCTTCGCGCATCTTAACAAACAGGTGCTCGTGGAAGAATTGAGGGGAAAAGTCATAAACGAAAAGGAATTCTTGACGTAGTGGAAGAAGAAGGTAACACATGGATGCACCATATGTGAGTACCTACATAAGGAAATCCTTCCGGAGGATACAAAGAAGGCCAGAGCGGTACGTCGGAAAGTGGTCAGGTATGCCATGATCAATGGAACCCTGTACAAGAAGTCCTTTTTAGGACCATGGCTCCGGTGCGTCGGACCACTCCAAGCAAACTATGTCCTAAGAGAGATACATGAGGGGTCATGCAGCATGCATTCCGGCCCTAGATCTGTGGTTGCCAAGGTAATCCAAACAGGATATTATGGCCAACAATACAAATAGATGCAAGGAACCTGATAAGGAATGCAATGAATGTCATAATACCCACCGTCCCGTCCCAGAAATCAGCAACAGAACTGGACCCCCATCACGTCTTATGGCCATTTTATAAGTGGGGATAGACCTTAGCAGGACCTTTCCGGAAGGACCAAGGTAAGTCAAATTCTTAATTGTTGCCATCGATTATTTCACCAAATGGATGAGGGCAAAGGCCGTCGACAACCATCAACGGCATCAGGGTGAAGATGTTTGTATGGGATAAACTTTGTCTGTAAGAATTGGCCTACCAGGAGGATCATATCAGATATGAAAGCAGTTGTGACAATTCATTTAATGAGTGGTGCGAGAAACTGTGCATCCGCCATTGCTTCGCCTCTGGAGAAACACCCGCAAGCAAATGGTCTAGTTGAAAGAGCAAATAGAAGCTTAGGAGAAGGAATAAAGGCAAGGCTTGAGGAAAAAAGCAAAGATTGGATAGAAGAACTTCCGCATGTCCTATGGGCTCACCGTACAATGATCAAGTCAAGTAACGGGGAAACACCATTCTCGTTAACATACGGCACGGAAGCTGTCATACCGGCGGAGATAGGCATTGAAACACTTCGGAACTCGGAGATGGATCAAAGCCAAAACAACGAAGCTTTGGGAATCAACATAGCCTAATAGAGAAAAGGAAGGGAGCATGCAGCATACCCATGAAGCAAAAAGCAAGAAATAAGATGGAAATATATTACAACTCAAGTGTCGCGAACGAGATAAACCGGGCGAAAATGCTACCGCACAGTTCAATGAAGCAAGTCATGCCAGGTCGGTGGTAAACTTGGACCCAAGTGGGAGGGGGGGGAACAATATGAAGTTAAAGAGTCGCTTGGAAAGGGAGGAGTTACAAACTTCAAAGACCGCAAAGGAATGACATCCCGAGGACATGGAACATTTGTAATCTCAAAAAAATGTTATTACTAGGAAAATGTAAGAATTCGCACGGCCACATATGATGCTCACGGAGGGCAATATTGGTATTTATTCGCATCTTGTAATATTTTGAATTTCAATGAAAAGTGAGTTTAGATCCTCACAAGTTTTAAATTTTAAATTATCTTTACTTTGCAAAGTTATATTAATTGTTAAAACATGCATGCAAGGAGCCATGCTCCACAAAAATATTATCCCGTATAATAAAGGTTGAGCAACCTCAAAATTAGCTCAGGCGTGTAAGAGGTATTGCAAGCCCGGCGCCGGGAGAATAACCCACAAATATTCACAAGACTATCTATTTACGAACGTACACCAGTAATAAACAAAGATAGCAAACATAGCACCAAAAAGCGTGTTATAGTACGGACCTACACGAATCCGTACGAATAAGATATTAAACTTACAAAGTTAATGTCAATTTACAAACAAAGCCGCAATGGCCACATACGGCCACGGCATACAAAATAAACCATATACGGTCACGGCAAAATCTCAAAACGAGGATCTTCAAATTGGGGCATACAAACCACGCTCCCCAAATCCTCGTCCGTGTCCAAACCCTCAACGCAGGGGATAACCGAAGAAGTGCTAGCCTCACCCAGCAAGTTCTGAGAAGACAAAGGATGAGAAACTATATCTACCATCAACTGACGGAGAGCTGAGGCGTGCCTTTTTGCGCCTTCGGCACGGGTGTGAACATTAAGAAGCGCAAAGGATAAAGAGGTCTCCCCAACAACAGCATTCACATCGGCATAATAGACTGGGACGGAGAGTTGCTCAAGGCACGGCTGAAGATAAGCAGCTTCAGGGAGATTTGCCAAAGGTCCGTCCAGTAAAAAACAATCTAAGACCTCATCCATCCCGGAATCTTTCTTGGACTTTAACAAACGAACCAAAGGAAAATCCACCTCTTCAAGAGCTCTTACCGCGCCAAGATAATTGTTCTTAGCAGTCTCAGGATTGTATGCCACAACGGCGGAAAGTGGAGTCCCAGCAATACCATGCTCATGTCCGGCCGCCAAACCTTCTTGCATACCATAATCCACGGCTCGACCTAAAGCATGACCCAAAATTCCTTGGTACTCGGGGGACTTCAAACATTTAACCATAGCAAGCTCCACCCCATAAGTCAGCAGCCATCTCCGTCCAGCTAGAGCAGTCAGGTAAGCAGGGTAAAATTCACCCTCCAGGCGACCGGACACATCCATCACGTGCGCCTCAAGTTCGGCCACGCGATTGTATAACTCCTGAGCTTGTGCTTCCTGCTGGGCTTCCATCTTCTCTTTAAAATCACGGAAAGCGGAATGAAGAGTAGAAACCTGCAAGGATAAGAAGTTTAAAAAAAAAGAGAAGAACGAGTAAAAATCATACCTCAGAGGCAAGTCCATCTCTCTCGGAGGACAAAGAGGAAATCAAGTTCCTGGCTTCACTGCAGGCAGCTTGAGAATCATCAAGGGCGGACTTGAGATATGAAGCACGAGAATCAAGAAGGGAGATGTCAGTATCCTTCTGTGAAACAGCACTCTTAAGAGCCGACACCTCTGCGCTCAAAAGGGATTTATCCGCAGCCAAAACAGAAACCTGATCACGGAGACGAAGAACCTCCGCGGACTCCGTCTCCTTCTCCTTCACCAAAGACTTTAGCCTAGCAATCTCAGCATCCTTTTCCCTAAGAAGGACCCCCCGAGCATCATACTTACCTCGAAGCTTCTCTTTAAGCTCTAACTCATGTTCAGTACGGGACCTCACCTCCGACCCAAGACATATCTGTCGCGCTGCCCCCACATTGAACTCCTCAAACAATTGATCATAATCCATATTGCGGAGTGTGGAGAAAAAGCCGGGGGGAGCAACACGATCAACCAACGTACGACAAGAAAAGCCGTCATCTAGCAGCGAGTCGTTGGTTATATTCCAGCGAGGAATATACCAACGCTTGGCATCTTCAGAGTTCAAGACGGCCGTCTCATAGAACGAGTCAGCTGACTCTTCTGACATCTCCGGCTGGGAAGACCCGCCCACGTCCGACGTGGGTACCACAAGTGTCTTACCCCGGCTAGAAGTCACAATCTCAGCAGCAGTATACACGGGGGCATCCGCAACGCAGGAACTGGTATAAAAAAAGGATAATGTTAAGTGCAGGTACAGAAAAAATCAAAGTAAAATGGTAAACACGAATATACCTCGGCTCGGTAACATGGGTGGGGATGTCCGCCGGAGAAGAGGCCCCTAATGAAAGGGAGCCTTCCGGGAGGGACCGCCTCAGACTAGCAAGTGACTTCCCACCTGTCCCAGAAGCTAGGCTAGGATGATCTATCCTCAATCTTTTAGCAGGAAGAGTGGTTCGCTTGTTCAAAAAACTTCTTTCTCTTGGCCTTCTCCGGCTGCTTCTGAGCAACATCTTTCTCAGCCAGAGGCACATCACATTCCGGGTCTGTTAGATTCAAGAAAGCACCCTCCGGAATGACGTTCTCTTCAATAATATTTCCTTCCGTAGACGAAACAGAAACCTCAGCACCAGCGCCAGAGCCACTACCGCTCGCTTGATGTGCCGCTGCAGGAGCATTTAGGGAAACGAAGCAATGTTTTATACTATCAAACAACGTCACCTGCTCCTCCCCTTTTTGAACTTCTACCGCTTGTACCTTCCGGGGGTCAGCGGTCCTGATATAGTCAAGCAAACCCATGTCTGCAAAAACAAATACAAAAAGACTAAACACCATACACGAAAAATATATATATATACATAAAGAGCAACTCCCAAAGGGCTAAGGCATATTCACCACCGTTCTATAGGTCTCAAAAGTCTGGTTAAGTATTTTCACAAACGGATAGTAAGGGATTTAAGCATCACAAGAGCTAAATAAAGAATTCCGGGTAACGCGGAAGGGAGCTTTAGTAGAAGAAAGGGACCTTGAACAGCCTGCTCTTGAGAGCAGTGCGATGGGGAGCCGGATCCTTCTCAACTCGCCCTCAGTATACAAAGAAACGGAGATTGGAAACACTCGGGAATATCAACCCAGAAAAAAATGTCCGCCCTGTTCTTAATGGAACGGAGGCTTTGAAAGACAAGAAGGAGCTGATAGGGAACGTTTCGCAAATGAAAACAATCCGTCACTATACATACGCGTATAAAACGCACGGAAAACAGCTACCGACGGGCCAAGATCAAGTACGCGCGTCAAAACCTCGAAGTGAGATATACGAGCGGCACCGAAGGGGGATAATTGAGAAATATGTATACGAATATTGAGGAACGGATACAAAAAAAACTTGGTAAGAGAATTTCCTATAGCACATAATCAAATAACCTAGTATAGACACCCACTTTACCCTCAGGAAATTGGGTGATAGTCCTATCCCGCCTCGGTGCGGTAGGATGAACTTCATCAGGAATATAATAACTATTGAAAAAGCTCTCTACCATTTCGCGGGTCATAATAGAATGTTTATTAGCCATTTTGAAGAACAATCAAGATAGATGCTAACCTGAATCTCGAAAAATTAAAAACGAGGAAAGTGACGCACGAGGAGTAAGAGGTAAAAGCTAAGAAATTAACAATGGAGGTGGAAAGATTTCGTGAAGAAAAAAAAATAGTAAAAACAAGGGGTATTTATACCTTGGGATAGTTACTCCTACCGATACTTGGATGACGCCACGTGTGTGCCACTTGCCTAATCGACGATAGAAAAGCGCATGGAAACTGGTGAAAAGCTGTCACAAGTCAGAAGGTAAAAGGACAGCAACGCTCCACGTAATTGAAGCGTCACCAACTCAGAAGACGTACAGAACAAAAACAGAACGCAAGGAGGAAATAAAGTAAAAGTCTAGCAGTGATAACCGCACGCAGGAAATAACCCACGGGCAATATCATACTAGACTGGGGGGACTTGATGACGTATAATAGGTATACCAAGCCTCTGGGCTTGGGCCACATTATCACTTGGGCTTTTTGGCTAAACCTATCAATAACAGGCCATGGTAAAGCCCAATCTCGCGTGGGCTTTGGCCCCGAACCTAGCGTTCCGTCCGCGGATCCACTCGTAGATGATTCGTCCGCAGATCCACCTATAAGACACGGTCCGTACCGCCAGACAAACTGCTGTCGATCAACATGATTATCCGGACCCTTGACCGACTAAGGGACCTACTACCGGCCATACTATGGTACGAAATACTAGGAAACCCTAGTAATAGACACCTTAATAGGGGTTCACAATACATCCCAAAAGTACACAAATTATTCTATTCTCTCTGACATATACTCTGACAATATGAATACTTACTCTCACACCGGAGTCTAATCGTGGGGTCCGCCCCCACGGTAAGGCTAACGGTTTACTTTTAATTGTGCAGAAAATCATCACTTCTCTTGCTCTAGTACAAGATCAAACATTCAAGTCGTTTGGAGGCCCGACCCAACAAAGGACTTCGACACTTTACCAAGCCCCACACGAATTTTGTACTAAGAATAGTTTATGCTAAAAGATAGTTTACTTCAATAATAATCAGTTTTTATTTCCAGTCAAGATTCGGTGAGAAAGGATTTAGCGGGGAAAAAAAATTGGAGAAGAGTTAATGAAAAGTATTTTTAACTACACATTTTAAATGTGGGATAAATTAAAAGATGATCCATCTACTTTTGTAAATGTATTTCACATACATGATTATACTTTCATGTCACTATTGGAATTTTAACTTTACTTTTTAATTGATAATATCCATGTTCAAATTGCGTAGACAAAC
Source organism: Tanacetum coccineum (assembly GCA_026074375.1). Classification (NCBI taxonomy): domain Eukaryota; kingdom Viridiplantae; phylum Streptophyta; class Magnoliopsida; order Asterales; family Asteraceae; genus Tanacetum; species Tanacetum coccineum. Next base: position 58,966 of record BQNB010004147.1, on the reverse strand, counting down.
CACAATTTTATAATGCAACTTGAACGTAGCAAATCATGAGAAATTGAGAAGCAAGACTATGACAGCGCGAGTTTTTTTTTCTTTTCTCTATTGTTCTAAAATTAGACATGTTGACCGTCACCGTTAACTTAGCATCACGTAACTTTTTCATGACACCACAAACAAGGTGTAATAGAGAGGTCATCTACGCATTGATGACCTCCAAGACTGTAAAATGATATCAAAATTATAATCTAAACCACAATAATCACCAAAGATCCAATAATAAAACAAACTAGTCGGCATAGATTCACCAACTAGAAATATTAAACGAATATAAGATTAGATTATTATCAATAGAAAAATGATCAAACAGTTACAGAAGAACAGAAATAAAGATGCAGAAACAGATGATTTGAACTAAACGATTACAAAAGAGAGATTAAGATGTTAGAGAGAGAGTGATTATATAAAAGTTATAAAACCCTAATCGTGTTAAGACTATATATACTCATATGCAAGTTATGCATATGAACCTTGGAAATTATCCATATGTTCAATGAGGTCCTTGGGAAGGAATAGATTTAAGATCTTCAGACTTAAACTTCCTTTCCAGCTTTATCTAAGAATCCTTATGTCTACGTTTAACCCCTCTACTTTATAACTACAAAAACACAAAGCTAGAAACCAAAGAATAAGACTGGCTTATATATAAGCTGTTTAGATCAGATTAATAAGCTCTTTTAAGCTTATTTAAACATTCCTCCTTAATCTGATTACTAAACAGATCAAACATACCTATTTTCACACAAAAATATATGTTGATATACCAAAAGATGTTTAGTGAAAATGTTTGTAATTTAGTTTAAGGAACAAATCTGTTTTGTACTCAAAATCCCTTTTGCAATTTTTTTCTCTGATAAAGTGAACATCAATCTTAAAGTGTCTTGACCTTTCATGAAAAACTGGATTCACAACAAGTTGTATTGCAGACTTATTATCACAATGTAAATTAACAGGAAGAGTGATATTGATTTTTAGATCAAGCTAAAAATTTTGTATCCAAATAATCTCACAAGCAGCAGAAGACAGAGCCTTATATTCTGCTTCAGTAGAAGATTTGGATTAAGTGTTTTGTTTTTTTACTTTTCCATGAAATTAAGCAGTTATTAAAGAAAACACAATAACCTATAACAGATTTTCTTGTTTTTAAACACTTAGCCCAATCTGCATCACAATACCCTTGCAGATTGCTAACACAATCTGCATAAACATATTTGATACCTTTACATGGAGCATTTTTGAGATATCTCAGAACATTCAATACACAATTTAAATGAGATTTTAGAGGAGAGTGCATGTATTGAGCAAGACAATGAACTGAGTATGTAATATCAGGTCTGGTATGAGTGAGATAGATTAGTTTACCAAGTAATTTTTGATAACCAGTGATGTTATCCAGTAAAGGATTAGTTTTAGTAGGAGCATATGACAAAACAGAGTTTGGTTCCATAGGGGTAGAAACAAGTTTACAACCCAGTAAACCATATTCTTTAAGTAATTCTAGACAATATTTCCTCTGAGAAAGACTGATATCATCACCAGTTTTAATTACTTCAATTCCAAAAAAATATTTTAGACTTCCCAAGTCTTTGATATTAAACTCAAATTTCAAATAAGTCTTAAACTGATCAATCTCATGCACACAATTTCCAGTAATCATAAATTCATCAACATAGACAAAAAGAGCAATAATCTTATTGTCTTTAGATTTAGTTAACAGAGAATGATCATTAACAGATTGAACAAATCCATATTCTTTTAGAACACTAACAAGTTTTTCATAAAATTTTCTGGGAGCTTGTTTAAGTCCATAAAGGGACACTTTATTCTGATTATTTTTATCAAAAAACCCTTGAGGAATTGTCATATAGACATCCTTTTCTAAATCTCCATAGAGAAAGGCATCATTAATATCTAACTGAAACAATGGCTATTTATTTCTAACAGATATATCAATTAAGCATCTAACAATAGACATTTTAACAATAGGAGAAAAAGTTTCTCTCATTATAGCTTTTTTACTTCAGCTGATTGTGTTTGTATCTAAGCCATGTTTTTTAAATGGGTAGACATTGTATTTTTCTTTTGTGCCTTAGTTGGTGGCTTGCTCCTTTTATCTTGAGCTCTTAATGCTGCAAAATGTTTCTTTCTCTTCTCTAAGAGTTCAACAAACAATCTTGCCTTCTCTTCATCTGTCAATTCCTCTTGCTCTCTTGTTTGCAGTCTTTTTGCCAGCAACCTATCAGCCTCTATCATTGCTTGTGTGTTATCCCATGATTTAATTAAGGCTATGGTGGCTTCTTCTTCCTTTTGTCTTGCAAGCCTCTCTTCTTCTTCTAATTCAGCTTGTAGTTGGGCTTTAAGATTTCTAGCAACTTCTCATCAAGTGCAATTTGATCTTTCCTTCTTTGATGGCTTATTAGGCTCTCTTGGGGACCCAAGCATCACTGGACTTGGATCTGCCTTGTGCATCAACATAGTCAAATCTTTTAAAGTTCAGTTGATGCACCATTGTGTCTGTAGACAAGGTTCAAAAACCTTTTGATTTGGTCTCCGAAACCCCTACATGCCGGGCCCTTAACAATATTAGCCGCCATTTCCCCTTTTTATCACTTACTACTGCTTTGGCCTAACAATAAAAACATTATCCTAACAGTATTAATTTTTTTCATATAAAAATTATTGTTTCTTATTGTTAATAGACTTGTTAAAGGGCCTCTAACATGTGAATTATGCTCTATTAAAGAACATTTGATGCTGTCTTTTGCACTATTCACTTTTCGTCTTTGAGAATACAGTATTAATTTGGTTTGGCAGTATTTAACTGATACTGTTGCCTCTTTAAGAGTTTTTTGCCTAGCAGTATTAATTGTTTTATCAGATTTCATTAAGACTACTCTTAGAACAAAATTTAATTTTGGATGAGGGTGAGTCATTCTTTGAGAAATTTTTGATGATTCACCTTTCAACATTGTTTCAATACATTTTTTCCATCAATTTCTTTTCATAGAAATTAACAATCTTTTGATCACATGATTAAAACTGGCCACATCTCTAACGAAGCTTTATTATTAAACTCAAATTACTTCCAAACTTAACATCAATTATTCTAGTTTTTTTGGTTACCATCTAGGACTTGACTGTTTTTTCCAAGGGTATATTAGCTTGCTTATCATTCTCTACCTTCTTAAAGACTCCTTAGATTTTTCACATGCTCATTAGATTTAATAAATTTTACTGTTAGCAAAATTAGATTTTCTCTGTTAAATTTATGACTCAGTCTCATCTCTCCTCACTGTCAGATATCCAGTCTTCAAAGTGTTCCACCACAGACTTAGGTTTTTGACTCACTAGTCTTAGCTTCCCTTGTTGCGACACTCGGTATACTAAGTTCAGACTCACTAAAACTTATTCAACCTCGATCGAGAAGTAACCAATTAGATTTTAAGATGGCATGAAGTCCAGTATAATGTAAGGGAAACCAACATGGATACCCTTCACTTGTTTTGTACCTATCATTCTCCTGACTATCAAACACTTGACTATCAAACCTCACACCAGTCTTGAACTTATCACTTACTGAATCTCTAACATTTTGCTTTAGATTTTTTGACGAATTTCCAACTTTTCTAAGGTAAGTTTAAATCATCTCTTCCTTTTACTTTTTCAAATTTCTTTCTAAGCTCTGTTAGTGCATTATCTCTTAATTTAATATCAAGTTTTAAAATATTTATGTCCTCTTTAAAAACAACCTCATTCTTTTATATACATCAGCCTACCTCTATAGATTTTATACCTGCTTTTATAACTCTTACATTTAATTGAGACTTATTAAAAGTATTTTATTCAGAATTAGTTATAATGTTTCTTTGTGAGTTTCATAAAAATTTTTAAGCATTGCATTAAAACAGTATATACCTCAAAATCTGAGCTGAAAAACCTTGTAGGAAACCCTAAATATGTATATGCCAAAGTGCAAAAGTTGGTAGTCCTTCTTTAGCCTGCTCACGTCCAGTCATGACCCAGTCCATCTTGAGCCACGAAAGCATTTGTCTCTATATTTCCACCGTCACAGTTCCTCCTTATAGTTCTTGTTCCCTGTTCTCCCTTGGAGCCCAGCACCCCCTTGCAAATGACCACAATTTATGACAGTTATAGCAAAAAAATTTTCCACCTTTGATTTGTTAAACCCTAAATTGTCTCAGAACCATTGCACTAAACTTGTCATCCATCTATATTAGAAATCTTCTGGATCTCATGGTCAACATAGCCATCTGCCACTTTAGATCCATCTCTTTCGAAGTCATCAGCATCAATCTGTTGTGACGTCTTTATCATTTATTGTGGACTGTTAGATTGTTGCAAAGAAAGAATAGATCACAGCATCACTCGATACTATCAGATTGGCAGAGTAGAAACCATAACATGAATGGAACTGTCAGGGTAATAGAATACACAAAACCAAATTTTATAATTATGGTTTGAGATTAATGACCCTTTAAACTATGTTTCATAAATAACTTCAAATTGTTGTTAGGTCACCATGCTCAAGGTGTCTAAATCAGGTTTGTCCTCCAGATCAAGGTATGAGTCTTCCATTCTGATAGGAGACTTCTTAGAAACTTCAGATTCATATCTCTGAAACATAGTTTTCCACCCAGAATCTGTAGCTAACTGGTACGTCTTTATGAAGCCTATCAATAGGTTTGATCAATTCCTTCTGAGCTTATCCATTTGAAAATCTCATACTGATGCTTTATGAGTGTCATATGAGTTTTTTTTGACTCCTTATAACCCTCCAAACCTTTTCTTCTATGTTTTCCATCAGAGTCTTGACCCATATATAATGTATTATACTTTAGTTTGATGTTCATTTGGAAGAGCCGTCAACAGTGAACTCTTGCCTTTAACTCAATCTTCCTTGCCTAACTCTCTTCTGAGGTTGTAGAGGATATGTTTGCTCAACACCATCAACAGTTCTCTTTGGTGGAGGTGAGTCTCCATTTACTATTACTTCCCAAAGAGCATAATCTATCATTAGGAAGTACTGTTCTATCCTCATTTTCCAAAGCTCAAATTCACCTGGATTGAGCATTGGAAGTTTTGTAGCAACAACCATTGGTGAAAGATACAGTCCCTCCGTGTTAAAAACAAATAACAAGATCTGGAAATTAGATTGTTTTCTTCTTATTCAAATTTCTCAACATGTCTGATACCACTTGTTAGCTCACTTGAATAGATTTTTACTTAGCTTAAAAAAGACTTAGTTGTTATTGAATAAATCCAAGACAACTATTGTAGAAACTTTGATGAATATATCAAGGAGACTATGCGGAATCTAGTCCTATGAATACTAAGAAGAATAAGCAATGAAACCACTAACAAACAAGTTTAATAACAATAGTTTATCAAACTTTTAGCCTCAATATAAAACGAACACTCTTAATAGTGTTAGGGTTTACAAAACCTTGAAGCTACGAATATCAAAGATGTGTATCTAACATTATGCCCTAGGACCTCCTTTTATACACCAAGGAGTCCATAAGGCTTACAATACTTTCCTAAGTTATCATGATATTTTCATAAATAAACGTATCTCTTAAACAAATAAGTTTATACATAAGTCTTTACAAATGACTAATACTTATCTTCGAATGTATTATGTTTTCCAATCAATCGTTAACTCTTCTCTGATAAGTCATTGATCTCATCTCTGTCAGCATAATCCTTCCAGCAGTAGTAATCACTCAGCAGTTGTAACTTAGCATAAACAGTATTAACTACTTAGCTATTGTCTTTCACTTGGGTGTCTAGTAGATGTAGAATACCGCGTTTAAATTGGACATAGTGGTTTAACGATCCTTGCAATGCTGTATTTACCCTTTGTAATCTTCCGTAGCGCCCACTAGAGATACATTTACAGGTTAAAGCCTCGTCTTATACCTGGCTTGTAAAAGCCCGGCCTGAGGCCACGACCAAACCAAATAATAAGACCTAATTAGTCGGAGTATTAGCCATTTAGATCTAGACTAGCCTGGCTAACCTAAAGCCTGAAAAAACACGCAAGGGTCTCTAAATGAGATGGTACATGTGTAGTACAATGAACTGATGTATATATGGATAATTAGTGCTTAAAAACAAAAGCGCGCGTGTTAATCGTTAATTACTGTATTATTATAGTATATACCAATAATTTATCAAAATGATGGGGCACTATATGTATAAATGGTCTTTCAACAACATAGAAAATTAAAATAGTAATTAAGCAAAATGTACTACAAGGGTCTCTATATGAGCTAGTACATGTGTAGTACAATGGGTATGATGTATTATAAACTGATAACAGGTTTGTAGCCGGAATCAATAGAATAAATATATAGGCTCTTCGAAGATTTTAATTTACAGAAGAAAGAAACTTAATTTTGATCCATTTGAGGTACATTTTATTCCCATTAATTGTATATATGTTTATTAATTTATGTGTTTTTTTGGAGTAATACATTTACCCAAAAATATATATGTTTAGTAATTTAAGAGATTTGAACTCACTATCACATAAATTCAAATTAGGTACAACTCTTATTTTGAGGAGGTTGACGTGATCACTTTAGAGTTGTTTGCACCTAACATGAATTGAAACATTTTAATGTGATAGTCTCAATTATTTAATCACACACTAGATCACCCCTAACATGAATTGAAACATTTTAATGGTTGAACAGATGTTTGATGAAGATAGCATACTGTAGTTTCATGTGATGAACAAAAACTTTTCACGCATCTCTGAAACTCTACTTTCCATGTAAAACATTATAAGAAGTTTGTTACCACGTAACAAACTACTGTAATTATTTAATTTCTACTGTCTAGGAAATGCTTTTTGCCTCTTTAGAATATTGATACCTAACATTACAGTTTACACTTTGAGGTTTAAAGGATTAAATCGAAAGTATGTAATGCTTACGCATAATGTCTTACTAAGTCTTAATCTTGCTGTTTAATGCACATATCGCAAACAATTGATGAATGATTTGAGGTTTCATACAGGATAGAAGAGTAGAGGCTTCCACTTCCACTTGTGGTGACATCTAATTAGGTACCCATTGATAATTAGAAATGTTCCATCTCTTAATTCGTTAGATGCAAATGATCCAAATAGCTTAATGAATCATCATATCAAGTATATGTACGTTTAGGGTTGGTATGTTGAATGACATAATTCCTCGTAGTTTATTTCGTATTATTTATAATATTCATAGATTATATGAGAGACAATAAACCTACCAATAAACTTTAGTGGACCCTAAGCCCACAAACATAGCTAGCGTCGTTCTCTTTT
>BQNB010004147.1:0-50511 GCA_026074375.1 Tanacetum coccineum | reverse complement strand
ATTATTGTTTTTATATTTGACTTATGCGTCATTTTATTATATATTCTTCTTCTAATTGTGCACTGTTATTCTAGGTCGCGGTTAGGAGTTCTCATCTTCACTCTCGTTGTCGTTGACATCTTATTCTTGTTTACTTACGGTGAGTTCATAGCCCTTTTTTCATTACTTACTTGTTTTATAAAATTTCGGGGGAGATTACATGCTTGTTTTACATTTTGGACACAAGTACTTTTGACTTGTATGCTATACAGATATTGCCTATTTTTTTTATTTGCATAAGTACCTTTATTGCCACTTAAGTCCCCACTATCATGAACCGTTAATTATTTGTGTAAGCGCAAATGCCGTGAATAGATCTATTGGGACTGACAATCTCCGTCCGGGTATTCAATAACTTGTGCCACGTTAAACGGACATACTTACAATTGAAATAATACTTGGGTGTTTGGCAACATCAACTCTTGGAGAAAAATACTTGGGTGTTTGGTCGCACCAACTCTAAGAGAAAAATACATGGATGTCTGGCAACACCAACTCCCTCTAACAACATATGTTAATGTTCGGTGTCATTAGCTTGGTACAATAATACTTATTTTTGGACATGGTAAATGTGTCACTTGTCTACATTACTTGAATATAGTGATCCTCAAAACTGTTTGATCTGAGTAACATTACTCGGTTTACTTAATCACTGCTTCATGACTAAAACCTATGGATTCACTCAACAATTTTGTTGACTTTTTAGCATGTTTTAATCTCAGGTTCTAAGGTATAAGCTGCATGGATGGGAGCTGCGTGGATATCAATGGATGGATTATGTTGTCTTTTTATTCGATGCAAACTTGTTAAACTTATCTTTATCAAACTGATGCCACCTTTTGAACATTGTATTGTCATGTTTAAACTTATGAATGTTTTGAACCTTTATGTCATTTTGAAAAGCTGTTAGGACCATGTTGTAACTCCGATATTTTCTGAGGCATCGAATGTAAGACTTTATTTTTAAAACGTCTCTTTTGAGGTTGTTTCCTATGACGTGTACATTGTGCTATGACGTCGCACCCTAATGTTATCTTTCCGCTGCTGTCAGATTTTGGGGGTGTGACATTTAGCATTAAGTGTTGTGTTTGCTTTGGTGTTCTTGAAATGATTGTAGAGTTACTTACCTTTAAAGTCCTAAATAAGAAGCTTAAAATATGAATCAGACACTAAAACCGCAAGATAAAAGTCTTATTTCACAGGATTTTACAAAGTTCTAAAGTGCATATTTATATGTCATATTTCGTAGAATGAAGCACTGTCATATTTCTCATAATGAAAAAAATGACATATTTCGCAGAATGAAGCACTGTCATATTTCTCAGAATGAAAAAAAATGTCATATTTTGCAGACATATTTCCTGTGCATATTTCCTGTGATATTTTTTTTTTAAATGTCATATTTCGCAGACATATTTCCTGTGCATATGATCGGTCATATTTCTCATAATGAAATGTCATATTTCTCAAAAAAATATCACATTTCGCAGACATATTTCCTGTGCATATATTTCCTATCATATTTCTCAGAATTCATAAATGGACATATTTCTTAGAATTTAAAAAACGAACACAAAACCTAAAAAAATCCGAAATAAGCATCTTTTTCACAAATAAGCTTTATAAACACAAACCCAATAAGCAACGAGAGTTTTTACACAGAAAGATTGAAGCTTTTTGTAAAAAGAAGCCATAAAACCCAAAAGAGGCTGTGACAACAAACACTCCAAATAAGCTTATATAAGTTGTTTGGTGACCAAATAAGCTATGGTATATGATAACAAAGAAGCTAGAAACTATTTAGAAGAAGAAAGCTTCAAGCTTTTTGCCAAATAAGCATAAACCAAACATCATGTGGCCATTTGGCTTAAAAATAAGCCACAACATAAGCACAACACCCACGAAAATAAGCCAAACATGAACACAAAACGTTCTTGGTGTCTGATGCCAATTGATAACATTAAAGATTCATAACATAACACGATCTGGAGGTCGGGGAGGATAGAAATGAAAGTAAGCCATATTATTAAGATAGAGAGAAAAAGGGAAGAGTGTATGTTTTCTAGTATTAGATTTTAGGTTTTTTGGTTTATGATAATGGAACGACCCATTGATTGATTTAATAAACATTTTTGTAAATTGTTATAGTGATAGTTGATTTTGTTTTCTTGTTAATTGATTTGTGGATAACTGATAATTGCCTTGTTATAACTTATTAAATTAAGATCGAATTCTTATACGGCTAACTGATTTGGGGGATTTTGTTGAAGAAAACAGATTTGGGGGAGAACTTGTTATTGTTAGTTGATATGTTTTGACAATGTGCTTAGTCTTGCATTGAGGAGATATTGACATGTTCATCAGCTGGACGTTATGAACGCTTTTCTTAATGGTGATCTGTGACTGTGTATATGCATCAACCTCCAGGTTTTGTGGATCCTCGGTATCCTCATCATGTATGTCACCTTTAGAGGTCTTTATATGGGTCGAAACAAGCCCCTCGTGCTTGATTTCATTGATTTGTTGTTTATGCTACCCGAGTTGGATTTTCTCCTAATAGATGTGATTCCTTTTTATTTATTTACAGATCTAGTACTTACACAGCTTATTTATTGATTTATGTGGATGATATTGTTCTTACAACTTCTTCTACAGCTTTGCTTCAGAAGATTATTTTCTCTCTACATAGGGAGTTTGACATGACAGGTCTTGGTGCCCTTAATTATTTCTTAGGGATTTCTGTACACGTGATACTACAAGGATGTTTCTCTCTCAGAAGAGATATGCTATGTAGTTGCTTGAGCGAGCCCATATGCTCAACTATAATCTGACTCGGACACTGAGTCTAAGCTTGGTCATGAGGAAACTCCCGTTTCAGACCCTACTTTGTATCGGAGTCTTGCAGGTGGCCTACAGTATCTTACATTCACTCGTCCTGATTTGTCTCATGTTGTGTAACAGATTTGTCTATATATATGCATGATCCTCATGAGCCTCACTTAGATGCTCTCAAGAGGATTCTTCGTTATTTCCTAGGCACTTTGGAGTTTGTGTTACAGTTATATGCATCCTCGGGATCTTCTCTTGTGGCTTACTCTCATGCTGATTGGGTTGGTTTCCCTTCTACTCGCAGATCTACATTAGGGTATTGCGTATTTTTGCGTAAAAATCTTTATCATGGTCTTCTAAGCGACAACCCACTCTTTCACGTTCTAATGCTGAAGCTGAATATCTGGGTGTTGCTAACATTGTTGCTGATCGACATGGCTGCACAATCTTCTTCGAGAACTACACACACCACCAGTGACAGCTACTCTTGTGTATTGTGATCATGTTAGTTTTGTTTATTTATCTGCTAATGCAGTGCAACATCAACGAACCAAATACATTGAGATTGACATTCATTTTGTTTGTGATATGGTTGTTATGGGTCACATGCATGTTATTCATGTTCTATCTCGTTATTAGTATGCCGATATCTTTACCAAAGGTCTTCCTTCGACTAATTTGAAGAATTCCGCACCAGTTTGAGTGTTCGATTGCCTCTCACTCAAACTGCGGGGGAGTATTAGTTGATATGTTTCGACCCATTATGATTCGGCTTAGCCCGTTTATGTTTCTTCTAGATCTTTCCTATGTAGTCTATATATTGTAACTCATTTATTGAAGAATACAAGGAAAATTGCCAATCTAATAGTTTCGTAGTATTAAATGGGAGGATTTATTTGTTTTAAAGAGCTGGATGAATATGGGTAATTAGATGATGAAAAATGTCACTACGAGGTTTAGTGGAAGATTAGTTTTGCAAAACCCTGTTTTATATAGATGGGGATGATGCAAGTATTTTGTTTTGTTAGCTTGCTTTCTTATTAGGGTTAATCACTGAAAAAATCATCATACTTACCTCTATATACTTTTATAAACATCAAAAAAATTGCTTATGTGATCAGTAAAGTGGCTTTTTTGTCTTTTTCTGGGTATCAGTTAACATTTTACCCTCCAAATTACATATGTGGTCCCTGTTAAGTTGCCATCATTTGCATCCATCATCCTTGGGCTAATTTACATAAATAGTCCTTGTAGTCCATGTGGGTTGACTTTGACTTTGTTTTCCCCCAATATTAAAACACATATATCCCCAATAATCTTCCTCGCATCTATTATTTCATTGACGATGCAAGGGTCGATCATCCACGGTGATAATGATCTTCCACTGGCGACGACAATCTTCTACCGGAGGCGACGATTGTCTACCGCAGATGGCGATCTTCCACTAGAAACGAAGATTATCAATTGGCGACGGCGTTTAACTAGAGCACATCTACCAAAGATATCATCAATAAAGGTTGAATTCGATTCCTTTTTTAGCATGATAAAGTTCATGATCTTTCAGTTTTGTTGCTTTTTTTCTATATAAAGAAAAAGAATGCAATTATTCATGTGATGAGAGTCAAGAACAAGTAAATACATACACAACACTAGCAATCGTTTATGCTTCCTCTGTTTTGCGGCTTTACACTTATCGTGTTCTTTTTTTCATCCTTTCTCAGAGGATATAGTTTAATTATATTAGGTTTACAAAGTGTTTAGGGTTAACATAACAATAACAAGATCAAATGGTATATTTTTTTACATGTTTGTAAAAAGTATGTAAACAACCATCAAGGATTGACTTGATTATATAAGGCCTTAGACTTCCTAGAGTTCTTTGTAAGGCCGACTTGATGAATACATGTCTCTAGACTTGATTTAGGTGGCGATGCCATGAGGTTGTGCTTGAAATCGTCTTTCCCCTTGTTTTTGAAATTGTTAACAATTATATGTAGAAAAACTTTGGCTGAAAACATAATGTTGCCCAGATACATTGGACCATTGAACAAAATGACACTTAGTCATTGATCTTTGATCTTTTTATAGTTGGTCAAGCTATTTCATGTATTATTACCCTTGAAATCCATTTTATTTATCATGATTATATACATTTAGAAGAGATAGTAACTCAGTAAATACATATTTGATTGTTGTAATTCATGATATTCTATCGATTATATATATAATGACATGATAATTTCTTTTTGTTTTGGTTGTGTTATGAAAATCCATGCAGAGATATGGTTCTGGTGGTGGATAACCATTAGATTGTTTAAAATAAGAAACGGAAGAGAAAACCAAAGGCGTTGAAAAATGATAAATCAGATTTCAAGGGTTTAGGTGAGATAAACGTTAGCGGGAAAAAGATTGATCTTCTATATTTTGCGCGTGATGCCAATGATGAATTTGAATCCAATTTAAACAAGATGACAGAAGGAATGGTAAAAGAAGATTAATTTATGGGGGTTTTAAAGGATTTAGAAGGGGTGTGGAGCGGTGAAAAGAAGTGGAGAAAGTTTGTGAAAGCCACCATTTTTGGGGATGCACTCCCCAAAAACTAGAGAATCTTGCTTGCTCTTCGCCCCGGTGTGTACCATTTTCTCCTTTATTCCAGTAAAATTTTAAAGGTAAGTAACGCTATTTCATTCTGAGTTATGTTTGACTTATGATGTGTGTAACTTGTGGGTATGGTTAATACTTAATTATGTTAATTTTGGATTTAACAAATCTATGTTTCATGAATAATTTTTGGGTGTTCTAACTGGTTTTATAACTTGTAATTTCATATGGGGATGGGGTTTATCATAGTTCTTAGCCTATATCGAATCATATGATCTGATGATAAGTTTGCTTCATTGTTTGTAATAAGCTTAGGAATAATCATCAAGAGTTTAAAAATGTTGTTTGATTATATATGTATTTTCTCATACATTTTTCTCTTGTTGTGGCTTATATATATTTGCATCGCTTGCTTCATGTCATCAGTCCATCGAGAATATAATTTGATTCTTGCATTCTATATAAAATCGCTATACGATGTTAATCCTCTCGAAGAAGAGGACATTATGCTCACTGATAATGACAACCATGTTGTAACCAATACAAAGTTTCGATGATGAATTATACCAGTTTCATAGCAACTGATAAAGGGGTGTTTGGTACAAGAATGGCTAGACGGCTCTGTCACTTGAAGATGAAAAGTGACTTTTCAGGTAGCCATTTGTTTGGTGTACCATTTTTGAGGTCGCATTTGAATTGATTATGCTTTGATAGTTGGCTATCCTCAAAAATGATACACCAGCAATGGCTACCTGACAAGTCACATACAGAGCCCATCTGGCCATATCTTACACCAAACACCCTTTCTCAGTTGCTATTGAAACTAGTATAATTCCTCATCATCCGGAACTTGTGTTTGGTTATCAACATGGCTGTCATTCACAGTGAGCATAATGTCCCCTTTCCGAGAGGAGTGGCAACGTAAGAGCAATTTATATAGAATGCAGCTTCTTGCAAGAATTCAATTGTATTCCTAATGGAACTGTGACATGTAAGCATGTGATGCAAAAATATATAAAGGCACACAAGAGAAAATGTATGAGAAAAAAACATATATTAATCAAGAACAACATTATTTAAAACTTCATGATTGATTTATTACCTAAGCTTATTGCAGACAAAAAGCAAACTTGTCAACCGATCATATGAGTTCGATATAGACTAAGACTAGATAAACCCCTTTCCCCCATGTGAAATTACAAGTTATAAAACAGTTAGAACACCTAAAAATTATTCATGAAACATAGATTTGTTAAATCCAAAATTAACATAATTAAGTATTAACCATACCCACAAGTTATACACATCATATGTCAAACATAACTCGAAATGAAATAGAATTACTTATCTTTCAAATTTACAGCAATAAAGAGAATGGGTACACACGAGGGCGAAGAGCAAGCAAGATTCTCTAGTTTTCGAGAAGTGCATCCTTAAAAATGGTGGCTTTCACAAACTTTCTCCGCTTCTTTTCATTGCTTCATACCCCTTCTAAATCCTTTAAAACCCCTATAAATTCAGCTTCTTTTACCATTCCTTCTGTTATCTTGTTTAAATTGGCTTCAAATTCATCACTGGAATCACGCGCCGATATAGAAGATAAATCTTTTTCATGTTTATGTTTATCTCACCTAAACCCTTGAAATCTAATTTATCATTCTTCAACGCCTTTGGTTTTCTCTTCCGTTTCTTATTTTAAACAATCTAATGGTTATCCACCACCAGAACCATATCTCTGCATGGATTTTCATAACACAACCAAAACAAAAAGAAATTATCATGTCATTATATATATAATCGATAGAATATCATGAATTACAACAATCAAATATGTATTTACTGAGTTACTATCTCTTCTAAATGTATATAACCATGATAAATAAAATGGATTTCAAGGGTAATAATACATGAAATAGCTTGACCAACTATAAAAAGATCAAAGATCAATGACTAAGTGTCATTTTGTTCAATGGTCCAATGCATCTGGGCAACATTATGTTTTCAGTTGAAGTTTTTCTACAGATAGTTGTTAACAATTTCAAAAACAAGAGGAAAGACGATTTTAACCACAACCCTATGGCATCACCACTTAAATCAAGTCCATAGACATGTATTCATCAAGCCGGCCTTACAAAGAACTCTAGGAAGTCGAAGGCCTTATACAATCATGTGAACCCTTGACGGTTGTTTACATACTTTTCACAAACATATAAACAAAAAAAATATACCATTTGATCTTGTTATTGTTATGTTTAACACTAAACACTTTGTAAACCTAAAATAATTAAACTGTATCCTCTGAGAAAAGATGACAAAAAGAACACGACAAGTGTAAAGCCGCAATACATAGGAAGCATAAACGATTGCTAGTGTTGTATATGTATTTACTTGTTCCTGACTCTCGTCACATGAATAGTTGCATTCTTTTTCTTTATATAGCAAAAAATCAACAAAATTGAAAGATCATGAACTTTATCATGCTCAAAAAGGAATTGAATTCAACCTTTATTGATGAGATCTCCGGTAGATGTGCTCCGATTAAACGTCGTCGCCGGTAGATGTGCTCTGGTTAAACGCCGTCGCCAGTAGATAATCTTCGTCTCCAGTGGAAGATCGCCATCTGCAGTAGACAATCATCGCCTCCGATAAAATATTACCGTCGCCGGTGGAAGATCATCATCACCGTAGATGATCGACCCTTGCATCGTCAATGAAATAATAGATGCGAGGAAGATTATTGGGGATATATGTGTTTTAATATTGGGGAAAAACAAAGTCAAGGTCAACCCACATGGACTACAGGGTCTATTTATGTAAATTAGCCCAACGATGACGGATGCAAATGATGGCAACTTGACAGGGACCACATATGTAATTTGGAGGGTAAAATGGTAACTGATACCCAGAAAAAGACAAAAAAACCACTTTAATGATCAATAAAAGTATATAAGGATAAGTATGATCCTTTTGTGTTACAGATGTGTGCATGTCAAATTAACATTGATCACTTACCCTGTTCTCTCTTTCTCAAGGCGTCAGGGTTGCATACTTGCATTCATTACGAGTATATATATGGGTAAAACTAGTAGACATTATGGGGTGTTTGGGTTAGCTTTAGTCACCTAGAATAATAGCTCAATCGCTTTTTGAGCCAAGTAGCCACTTTTTTTTTCCAAACACTTTTTAGCTTATTAACTTTTGAGGTAAATAAGGCCTTTTATGTAATCCAAAATGGAGGTGCTTTTCTTAAGGGGCTAATTTAGCTATATAGCATACAAGCAAAATAGCATAAGCATTTTTAAATAAGATATGACAAAACACATATTAGTACCCTGAACTTGGCAACGTAGATCATCTAGTACCCTGAACTTTTAAGGGTGCAGAATGGTACCCTGAACTTGACAAAATGGATTTTCTACTACCCTCTTCTAATAAACTCAACAAATTTTTTTTAAATCATTTTAGTAGAGTATTTTGTAATAAATAATTTATAGTAAAACTTTTAGCTAGGCAAATATATATTTTTCCTAAAAATTTAATTATATTTATCTTTTAAAAATTACTACCTCTGTCTCACTTTATTGTCCTCTTTTGACTTTTTAAAATCTTTCTTTTTCAACTTTGATCTTTAATATTTTTGTTTGTGTTATATAATACTTGATGAAATTTATACCAATGAGAATACATTTAAAAGTCAATCCATTCATATATTTTGCATCAATTATTACACAACACAAACAAAAATATTTAAGATCAAAGTTGAAAAAGAAAGACTTCAAAAAGTCAAAAAAAGACAATAAAAATAGGACGGAGGGAGTAATACAGTATTTTAGTTGATTATCTATAATAAAAAGAATGTATATGTAGCATTGATTTCTAAAATATTTCTAGCGCGCTACTTTTAATATATCTTCGTATTATATTATTAAATGTTTGTTTCAAATAATTTTTAGATAAACTTATAACTAACTATATATGAGTTTTGTAAATTTCAATTTACATATGCATATAAAGAACTAAATAGTCAAATTGTTATTGTTTCAAAATTATTTGAAATGAACACTTCAGTATATAATACGGAATTTATGTATGGAACAATATTTTATAGAAAGTGAATTACCGCACTACTTTTGATACATATTGTATTATATATTTAAGTGTTCGTTTCAAATAATTTCAAGACAATAGCAACTTTGACTATTTATTTCTTCTTATGCGTATATAAATTTGAAAATTACAAAACTTCTATATAGTTAGTTATAAGTTGATCTAAAAATTATTTGAAACAAACATGTAATAATATAATACGAAGATATATTAAAAGTAGCGCGCTAGAAATATTTTAAAAATCAATGCTACATATACATTCTTTTTATTCTAAATAATCAATTAAAATACTATATTAATTTTAAAAGATGAAAAATAATTAGATTTTAGGAAAAAAAATATATTTGTCTAGCTAAAAGTTTTACTATAAAATATTTAATATACTAAAATGATTTTTAGAAAGAAAAAAAATAATTAATTGTTGAGTTTATTAGTATAGGGTAGTAGAAATTTCAATTTGTCAAGTTCATGGTACCATTCTGCACTCTTAAAAATTCAGGGTACTAAATGATCCATTTTGCCAAGTTTAAAGTACTAATATGTATTTTGGCCTTTAAATTATAACCTTATTTTTCTCAAAAACGTTTTCCTCCCATGTTAACCAAGTTGAACGTGACTTGCATTAACTAATCAAAATGCCCAAGAACCTTGTGTGTTCTACTTTTAACTCTCATGTCGTTGATAAATCTATCAGTCTAAACGGTCAAGGGTTTAATACCTAGTTATTCTCTTGATGGTTTTTCTTTCTATATAGTTTTATTTTAGCTTGCGCATTTGACTAAGAAGATAGAAAGGGCTTTTCTCGCTTGGTAAGTAAGGTAAAGTTTTTGGCCTTAACTTGCAGGTGATGACGACGTCGAGTTGACGGCAGAAAAGACTGGCCAATTAGGGGAGCCGCCTGATTAGTGTGGTACATAGTGGGTTTAGTAAGCCAAGCCAGAACGGCTACGAAACAAACACAATTGTGGGTGTCACACTCACGAAGGACTACCAGTGCTATACTCGAGGAAGGTGGGGATGACGTCAAGTTCACATGGCCGTTATAGGCAGGGCCACACACGTGTTACAATGACAATTACGATGGAAAGCTAGGCTGTAAAGCGGAGTGAAGCTGGAAATATTGCCTGAGTTCGGATTGTTATCTGCAACTCGAGAACATGAAGTTAGAATCGCTAGTAATCGCGGATCAGCATGCCGCGGTTAATATGTACTCGAACCCTGTGCACACCGTCCGTCACACCCTGAGAATAAGTTTCGCCCAAAGCATTAGACCAATGGTCACCTATGACTTATGTGTACCATTAGTGATTGCGAGCTCCAATTCAATTGTTTGCTGAACAGTGTGAATTATGTGATAGTAGGATACCTCAAACTCAGTGCCATAAAGGCTTTTTGGTTGTTTTATTGGCGCACATCACAGTGTGGTCTCCGACCAGGGTGAAGTCGTAACAAGTGAGGACGATTTTTTTTCGATCTTGACCAAATATAGATTTTTTTTCGGTCTCCGACCGGGGTGAAGTCGTAACATTAATTTTGATTTTCATTAACTAATCAAAAGGATTTATTCCCCTAACATTACTAATATACACAATAGGTGACAAATACGAAGTCGTTTTGACTGTGAGCCCCTTGCTACAGTAACGAGCTCTCATTTTGGGCTAGCTTGATTTTTTTTTAAAATTATTTTGTTTTTGTTTTTTTTTTTAAACTTTGTATGCACAAAGTAGGAGGGAAAAAAAATATTACAAAAGTTCCGATTTATTCAGATAAAAAAATACCAGCGGAAACATCATCGATACCTAATAACTTTAAAATAATCGATATGGTCACAAACGTACAACCCATTATATTAAAAAAAACCATATAGCAAAAAAAAAACAACACTTTAAACATGAGGCCCAATACATAAGCCATATAAAAAAAATTATTACTAATTACACATTTGTCGACAAAACTAGCCTAAAATTTCGCATTAAAATTGTGGCCAAAATCTGGCCCAAAATTTAATAAGTATACGATGGTTTAACTTAACTAGCCCAAAATTAGCCTGAAATCTGGCCCAAAGTAAAAAAAAATCAAAACGGTCCCTCAACTTTTAACTATTTACGATTTTCTTACACTAAAAATCCCGTAAAAAAATTAACAAAAAAAACACGTCAAGTTTTTATATCGAACCGTCACAAAAAAAGAAAATATTCGGGAAAAAATTAACCCGTCCCAACGCAAAAAATATATTCCCGAATCATACAAAAAAAGGAAATATCCAGGAAAAAATTTGCCAAAAAAAACCCAAAAATAGCCTAAAATCTGGCCCAAAAAAAAAAATACAAAACGGACCCTCACCGTTTAAGTATTTACGATTTTCTTACACAAAAAATCCCGTAAAAAAATTTACAAAACCGTCAAAAAAAAAGAAAATATTCGGGAAAATATTAGCCCGTCCCAACGCAAATTTTTTTTCCCCGAATCATACAAAAAAAGAAAATATTAAAAATTAGCCCCGCATAACGCATCGGCAAAAACAAAAACCCCTCGAAACGTAAAAAAAAATTATTCGGGAAAAAATTAGCCCCGCCGCAACGCGCGAGTTCATTTGCTTGTTGACAACATTTGTGATCAGCCAAATGAAATAGATTTGCAATTCTCATTTAAAAATAAACAACCTTTTGGCATTTATAAATTATTTTATCTCGTGGAGTATTTGAAATTCACTATATTTGTATAGATTCCACAAATCTTTAGTCATATGAAATAAAGATTGAAATATCTTTAAAATACATAGGTTTGCAACTTACCTATATCAACCTCATAGTACAAGTAAAACTGCAGAATGTACAAATTGAGAATGCAGGAAGTGGTAGAACTATTAAAAAACGAAAGTCGAGGATAATGAAGACCGCGACACGTGCTCCCTCTTTACTCGAATACTGTTTCACTACACGCCTTCCCGACCACTGACACGTGCCTTTGCTTATTACTACCTTTTTATTTTTCTTTCTTTTTCTTTTCAGTTTTTAACTTATTAAAATTGGTTAATATAGTCGTTAGATTTTATACAACTAGATTAGAGCCAAATTTGAAATAATCTATTGTGTGATTATGATTTGAGCTGATTAATGTGAGTACTAGCTTAGTTACATGAAGCAAAAGAAAAATTATTTGTAAGACATTTATAATCAACGAGTATATCAACCCGCACTTCGTTGCGAGACGAAGGGTGAAGTTTGATACATACAAATGTAAATTGAGTAGAAGAAAAAACAAAAAAATCTCTTATCAGCTTCTTTAACACTCTAATATCCGCAACATGTTCCTGCCTCCATTTATGCTACTTCATCAAGATCCCTTGAAGCGAAGCTGAAAATGATAATTTGAGGTGAGAACACTTGTATTTTGAGTGATCAAATTACAATGAGTTCAGACAAACTACATGCACGTTCACATTGTCAATTGAATTCCTTAAACATGTATGCATATATAAACTAATTATAATAGTAAGTTGATGATTATGATGTAGTATCTAGTTAAACCAATTATAACAGTAAGTCAATAACATGTTAACGACATATATAATGTAATATGCCCCAAAATATAGCATTGACAAATGGTCAGCCCTGATCAGATACTTCTTCACTCTACTACCCTACACTGCTGTTGCAAATGAAAGAAGAGGTCTTTATGTTTGTATGATTTGGGTACAACTTCTAAATTAACGTGATAACTAAACTCCTACATTGTCCTATTCCACCTTTTGTGTTTAGTTTTCAGTAACAATATCCCCAAGAACGCAACTTTACGCTAACGTAAACTACTCATGATCAGATATATTTCTTATCGCAACTATGTCAGTAAAATTTACGCTATCTCGCAAAACATATTACTTTTACAACTATCTTTCTAATCAAAAGAAAGATCCTAATTTCATAAAAGCCACATGTTTTCAAAACCCAATCCATTAACTAACGATCCTTTCAATCATTTTCATCTGCAAACCTTCAACCGTTTGGTTTAAAAATGTAAAAGAAGACAACAAGCATACAACTTACAGTTTTTTGAAAGTGGTGATATTGTCTGGTTCCGGTGGAATTTCGCCCGATATACGGTTGCCAAGAATAGAGTTGCACACGAAAAGATAGGTTTTTATGTTAACATCTTTAATTTCTCACATGCAAAATTTTGTCATAGTAAGAGATTAATAAAGATATCTTACAAGTCTTGTAACCGCGTTAAACCCCATTCAGGCGGTATTGTGCCTCCTAAGTAATTATAAGCAAGATCACTACAAATATAATAGTATCCACTTCAGTTTCATAAAATCTTGGTTCATATAATGCTCGGAATATAAGTTTACTATGTGTTTAACAGAGGACTTACACGGATCGAAGGTAAGGAAGTTTTGTTAGTTTAGGTGACAGTATCTCATAAAGACTATTGAATTTAAATGTGCTACATATGCATTACAAAAACAAATCAGGTAAAGTTCAAAATTGGACCAACTAAAAGTGTAAGCGCTTATCAAAATAACTGATTTTATTAATTCACCAAGTACTTTAGCTGCTAGGAAGTGCCCAACAACTAAATGTTGTGTTTTCAAAGCTCACACTCATTCGGGGCGTATGTGGGAATTATCGGGCTTACTAAAGAGATGATATATGTAACTTTGATTTTGGCTCACGCGTTAAAGATTATTATAGATATTGACTCATAGCCGACACTATTACAAAGTATATAATTAGGCACAAACTTAAACGTTGTACTTAATATGGAAAAGGTAATCTTGGAAACATTAGAAAATATATTTACATTAGGTTTTACATGAGCATCAATCCATTAGCACTGAAGTACTTTCATACTCATTTTATGTTTCAATTATTTCTCTATTTTATTTCGCAAAAAGTTTAATCTTGTCACATATAACAATGGAATAACAATAAAAATAAAATACCATATAACTCCATAAAGGAACTAAGACTTACTATGTGATGTGCTATCGTTGTATGGTATATTTAAGATGATTCAAGTTTTAAATTTATATTTTATCGACTAAACCAAAAACAATACTTTAACGGGCAGTGTACCTGATCGGTAGTAGTTTTGTAATAAGTAAGGTGTTGAAAACTTGAAGCGAGGTTAAATCTATCAATTTAATTAATATCTTGGTTATCTAATCTATGTTAATTCTATTCTATTCTAAACCTATGTCAGTCTAAATTCTAATTCTAACAGGAAAAGAGGGTTTTCAGCCTGAGAGACTTTGGTGGTGCTGAGAGGACTAGGCCAACGTCCACGGTTTGTTGGGTTGGTTGTCTATAATCAATTCAAGACACTTTAACCTACGCAAGTTGAATTAGTTAATTAACAAAAGAGGAAAGAAGGCGGGTTCGAAACCTTAGGGTTCTCGCGGGTTCGAGCCTTTTATATTGAAATTGAAAACTGTGATAATTTAACCATTTATTAATCCGATATATTAGAAAGTAGGAAAGTTATTTGGTTTGTTTATTTAGTGCTAATGATTTTCTCTCTCGAGGTGCCATATCATTCGTTAAGACTTAGGGCGTTTATCATCCTAAGGACCTAGACACAATAATTCTGTCACAATTAAAGCATCCGCATAAAGCATCCTTATTTGCTGGATTATAATCTATCTAGGGATTAAAGCAATAGTTGATCTTGTTCTAAACCCTAGCTAATAAAGACTTTACCCTACGCTTAACTGACAATTTTACTACACTAGTAGTCACTTGTCCTCCAACTATCCAATGGTAATCTGAATCGTTTACTTGTTGAATTATCTACGGGTCACCTGTAGCGAGTCAACATGATCAAATAAACCATTGGCACTATCAATCTTAACTAGTTAAGCCCGAGACGTTTATCCTAGACCAGACTACTTTAGAAGGACAATATTTGTGGTAAACTATGATTCTAGATTGTAAAAGATTACTAGTTTATAAAGAGGCTTTATCCCGGCGGACCTCTAGAATCTACTTGGTCCTCCATTTTCACTAGATCCAGTGATGACATGATAGGTCGCTTGCAAAAAAAAAAAAGCGCGCCATACAAGTCTAAAATTGAATAAACATAAACAAGACTCAACGATAATCAAGAAAGAAATCGAGATAAAAAATACCAACATTCAGATCATCAAAAATAATGGCTAATACCCGAAGGGAAGGTACTAGCCTCTTCAAAACATAATAATAAACACAGAGCAATTTTTAGCCAAGGTTAACTACCAGATTGTTAACGAATGCTACCAAAAAAACTGAAATGATTACTAAACGTTACGGAATTTACATGTTGTCTTTCCTATGGAATTGATAGCGTTGCTCTGACCTCTTTGCTCTTTTTTCTCTTCTAAAATCGACTTTTGTGGTTTTAGGTATCGAGAATATGATTAAGATCACATCTTAAACTCGTTTGTTTAAGTTTTTTTTAATTAAGGTCAAGGTTTGTAAGTCGGTTGGGGTTCTGGAGACGGCGTACCAAGAGTGGGAGATACGGATATTAGGGATTTCTTGGAGTAGGGATCACACTTGATATCTTCCAGAATATTATATTGATTCCATATCTATGTCTACGGCGTATTGATTCTCTCCAGGATACAGCGTATTGATCTTTATTCCCCTTATGGTCTTTGTGAGTATAGAGTGCAGGCACGGATACACAGTAATCTTTCCTCTGATTGGATACAGCGTAATAATCTTTAGACAGTAATCTTCAAATAATTTCAATATAAGCTCAGACATGCGCGCATTTTGCTAACTTGCACTAATTACTCCAAATTACTTACAATTCTCAAAGATATTAAACGATTAAAGTAACGATTCTTTGCAATAACTATACAAAAGGGTTAATAAACATGGGATAAATGATGCTATAAAATTAGAGTGTTATTTGATGTTATGAAATATCCCCCACTTGAATCTACTTGTCCTCATGTGCCTCAGCTTTAGAAGTTTATAAAAATGTATCCATAAGGATATTTTTCCGTTTTAAAGCATTTTTTCGATCTATTACAAGTACACATACCATACATCTCACGAAATGGGAAGATGATAAACACTCAAATCACTCAACTATCTATGTGGTAACATGTAAATATGTCGCTCAATTGCGCGGTCGTGACGAGTATTTATCATAAGCTTGGCAAGGATACACATCTCCACTGCTAAAGCTAAGGAGTCCAACAAGTATATAAAGGTTACATATGGGTTTTTTTTTTTTTTTGTAATGGAAAGGCTTACGGTTTGATCATTCTACATCCTTTCACCCAGAGAAAGTAAAGTACCACACTCCAACATGGCATAGATGATGTAAGCTTGTGATTGAAGGCCACAATACACACTCCGGAACGCCTAGGGATAGACATGTTGTTGTGTCTATCGCTATCACATCCCTATTTCGAATTTAATTAAATACGGTTAGGATTGAAGAATTAGGATGAAAGAATGATTATAGGGTAACGCCAGGATAGACATGTGTGTTCGATCACATCCCCATTCGAATTTAACCAACGGTTAGGATGAGGAATGATATAGGGTAGGAACCTTCTAACTTTCACCAAAAGTCGTAAACCAACGAGGTACAAGACATGCATACATGGCCGTAACGACGAAATAGACATGCATGTTCGTATGAATCCTCGTTCGCGTAAAACCAACGGCTAATCATCAGGTGAGAGGGAAGTAAATATTTGTTAAATAAAAATCAAGAAAAAAATAGATTAAGACTTAAGATACAAGTTGCTAGACACTTATTTCCCGACCGTTACATGATAAAGACACGACTATTTACAACGTCTTGATCATCGATAAAAAAAACAACCTAAGTTGGCGTTCCCGTAACGGTCAACTTCCCAAAACTTTACATACTCTACAAGGCAAGTGGCGATATCTTCCACTTTGTACAATATTCTACATCGTTGATTTTTTTGACGTATCAACGAATAATTGATCCTTCGTGTAATTCCTTCGGTAGTTGCGAAACGATTATCTTCAAACTTTCTTTCTCTTTTTGTATTTTTCTCATTTTTTCGATTTTTTTTGCTAACTATACTTTAAATCTCGGTGTAGTTTCACCATCTTCACGATCTTAATAATTCCGGATAATTTCTTCGATAGTTCCTTCGTCTTCGGATTCACCAATAATTGTGACGGTAGTAAAATTACATGAGCTTTGACTACAAATATACATTCCCATTTGCAATGCGTAAATTTCTAACTGCACCAAAGATAGAAAATGACACAAGACTCAGGAAATACAAACTTTACACTTTAAGCAACTAGCAACTGTAAATTAAACTTAATCTAATATGGTAGGTTAAGGTGTAAGGGTGTAACGAAACAAATAGTTGGTGTAAATTCCTAAAGGATTGGCTCTACGGGTTGTTCTAGTGGATCATCACTCTAAAGATGAGAGTGAAAAGGGTTTAAACGGGAGGTTAACTAACCGGTGTATTTAGTTAATAAGCAACATGTAAAGGCGATTTGGGTGTAATTCTAAAATTTACCCATTTAGACAAGTTACTCCATCTAAATTCATAGTACTTATCATTGCGGTCTCGAGTGATATACCAAGCCAAGTTCTAAAGTTTATAACATCACTGACACACTCATATTTTATGGAATTTGGGTAAACATTTGGAAACGGAAAGGTTAAATCCTCACAATATCTAACAAGGGTTATTGTGTGCGGGTTATGTAACATGTAATTTCACAAAAGTATGCTTGAAAAAATTTTAAATTTGAGCATAATTTAAGCATTTTAGTGTGAAAATTAGGACAAGTAAACATTCTAATTCCATCCCCTCACTTGAATTATACAACGTCCTCGTTGTATATATAAAACATTAAATACGAGAATTTAAAAAGAATTAGAATGAGAAACTCCCCTGATATTTGCTCGGTAGATTCTTCAAGTTGCGTTTATGAGCAAGATTGTGTTGAACAGCCGCCTTGAAGTTTCAAGACTCCAACACTTCAAGATTTCTAGAAATTTAAATTCTCCACCAATATTCGTCGATATTTCTTTCTCGAGGTCCTGTATAAAATATAGGAAGAACAAGTGCATTCCTATCTTGGTACCTATGGTTAATTTAAACTAAACTAAACAAACTAATTACGGGTCAGACTGGTGGATATGGCGTATCAGTTTAGTGAATACGCCGTATTCAAAATCTGACAATAATGTTTTTAAAGTGCAATAAAATAAAGACTGATAACATCCAGACAATCAATACGCCGTATGGTATTGAGCGGATACGCCGTATTGATGTCTGGGAAGACAGAATCGATAAAATTAAATAACATTCCGGGTTGTCTCCCGGGAAGCACTTTTATTTACAGAGCAGTCTTTAAGTTAGACTTTTCTTCAACTTCCTTTTATTCAGCTCTAGTCACCATCCATCCTTCGTTCATAATCTGAAAGATTTCTTGGTAAGCTCGGCATGCCTCTTTTCTTGTAATAGTAAGATCGTCGTATTCGTCTTCTTTTATAGCAACATACTCTTCATCATCATTAAACGAATATTTGATCATTATATATCTCCTTATATTGCACACCGGTTGCTCATGAACTTCACATAATTCTTTACTCTTATTATGTTCATGATTTATCTCATAAGCATCATCGTAGTTTGTATAAATATTCCATTATCTCTTTTGTTCGTAACGTGACTCATCATCATCTTCTTTGATAGATCCTTCCATGATAGCTTTGTTTCTTAAAGCCTCTTCTTTTAATTTACAATCCTCCAAAGCTTCGTACCACTCGTAATCCTGATAATAGAGTTGGTTTCCAATAATGTAAGCTCCTGGTAAATTTCCTCCATTATAGTATCCATCATCCTTCCAACTACATGTTGTCCATTCCGAACATCCAGTCTTATAATTAAAAGGCTTTCAAGTATGTTTAACTGGTGTGGGTTTGGTCCAAACTCCAGCGTCAGTCCATGGCTTCTCATCGACCCATGGTACGTCCTTGTTCCATTCATAGATCCAATCATCCTTGTAATCTTCATAGGTTTTGAATCCTATAATATCCTTTGTAAGTAAATCTGGATCCACTTCAAGAATATAGTTAAATTCCTTAAATGCTGAACAGACAGGTGTCTCGTAATTAAATATATTAGTGTCGATCCTAAAGACTTTAGCAATATCATCTTCATCATCAGAAGATTCCTCATCAGTGAGCTCTACTTTATCATCTCCTTTGATCTAGTAAATCCATAATGCTTTCATAGTAAAATGATCCATTGTCTTGTAGTTGAAAATTTTTGATCCCAACCATTCAATAAATGCAACGTCAGACGAATCATATCCCATATCATCATCTGCTTCTTGTTCCGAATCATTATCTATTTTGAGTTACATGGGGTGTTAGCAACTTCAACTTCATATGTGAATAAATCATCATCTATTTTGCATAATCGACTGACTTCATCGTTGAAAACTCCAAGTGGTGCATCGCAAGTGAGCGGAACATCTACAACCTTAACATCCTTAATTTTTTCGAACTTTCCTTTGATAACCTTTGTCATTCTTATTGAAAAATATCTAGAAAATTATCAGTAGAACCAGCGGAGAAAGGTATATATAAAAAAATTATGGTCCTTAAGTTCGAGTATGGAAAAGAATTTTATCAGATGACCGATACGCCGTATCCAATGGAAGTGGATACGTCGTATTAATCTGTTGGGATGAATACGTTGTATTGGACAGAGAACAGGATACACCGTATCCGATGGAAGTGGATACGCCGTATTCAACTGTCGACGAGAACAGTGTATTTAAGAAAAACAATTAAATATGCAAACTATTAAACACATGAATATATACAAGCAAACAATTAAATACAGATATACAAATATTACAGAATATACAAGAATATACACTAATCTAAATTACACTAATCCTAAGGGAGATCTAATCTAATGTTAAAAACTAAAATATCAAATAAAAATCAAGATTAATTTTCACTCCCCGGCAACGACGCTAAAAACTTGATGTGTCGTTGTGTGGTGTATATTTTATTGATTCAAGTTTTAAATTTATATTTTGCCGACTAAACCAAAAAAAATAAACACTTTTAAACGGGCGGTACGATCGGTAGTAGTTTCGTGGTAAGTATGGTGTCAAAAACTTGAAGCGAGGTTAAATCTATCAATTTAATTAATATCTTGGTTATCCAATCTATGTTAATTTTATCCTATTCTAAACCTATGCCAGTCCTAATCCTAATTCTAACGGGAAAAAGGGGTTTTCAGCCCGAGAGACTAGCACGGTTTGGTTGGTGACTACAAATCATTTAAATAGCAATTTAACACGCAAGGTAAAATAAAACAAAAGATAAAAGAGCGATCGAGCCAAATATAAGAAAACTGTATTAACCATTATTAATCCGATTAGAATGTTGGTTTGTTTATTTAGTGCAATGATTTCTTCTCTCGAGGGCGGTAGGTATCATCTTTATGAACTTAGGCAATTACCTCATCTAAAGACCTAGACACATTAATTCTATCATAATTAAAGCATCCGCATAAAGCATCCTTATTTGCTGATTAAAATCTAACTTAGGGATTAAAGCAATGGTGATCTTGTTAAACCCTAGCTCATAGAGACTTTACCCACTTACCGCTTAATGGTGATTTATACACTAGTAGTCCACTTGTCCAACTATCCAATGGAATCAGAACGTTATTTTTTGAATTGTCCAGGTTCACCTGCTAGTCAACACGATCAATAAACCATTGGCAATATCCAATTAACTAGTTGAGCCCGAAGCGTATCCTAGACATAGATTTAGAAGGACAATATTTGTGATTTTATGATTCTAGATGTATAAATTACTATATGGAGAGCTATCCCAGACTCTAGATTTACTTGGTCCGTATCACTAGATCCAGTTGAATGATAGGTCGCATAAAAAAGCGCGTAAACAAGTATAAATTGATAAACATAAACAAGCATCCAACGATAAATCAAGAAATCGAGATAAACAAATACCAAACATTCAAATCTTCATATTAATGGCTTATACCCGAAGGTATTAGCCTTCAAACGTCATAATAAATACAAAAGCAATTATTTAGTCAAGATAAACTAATCGGGTTAACGAATGATACCAACAACTGAATGATTACTAAAGTATATAGAATTACACGTTGTCTCCTATGGAATTGATAGCGTATATCGACCTCATCTGCTCTTTTTCTCCTCTGAAAATCGACTTTTATGGTTTAGGTATCGAGAATATGATTTAGCACACTTAAAACTCATTTTTGAGTTTTCTATTTATAAGGTTTGGAAGTCGGTTTGATACGTCGTATCCAATTGGGGATTTCTTGGAGTAGGGACTACGCTTGATATCTTCCAGAATATTCACATACTATATCTTCAATACATCGTATTGAGATCTTCTGGATACAGCGTATTGGGCTTCATTCCTCTGTGGTCTTTGGTGAGTGCAGGCGCAGATACACCGTATCTTCCTTGATGGATACGGCGTATTGGTCTTCAGAATAGTAATCTTCAAAATATCTTTATTTAAGCTCCAAAATGTGTGCCTTTTGCTAATATTCACCAAGTTATCCTATAAATTATGCTATTCTCAAATATAAACGATTAAGTAACAATTTTTTGCAATAACTATACAAAATGGGTTAATAACATAGGATAAATGATGCTATAAAATAGACGTTATTTGATGTCATCAACATCCCCTAACAACTTTATTTACTTAGCATTACTACTGTGAAAAGTAATCTAAATCTACAAAGTTAGCAGGCCTCATGACCGCTAAAAGCACTATAATAGAGACTACGTTTCCTTTACAAAGACAACACATAATCTCACTACAACTACCACCTCACAACAAGATCATGAAATTAACATCCATAGAAGGCATCATCATGTGCATAGACTTTGTTGTCCCAGACAAATGACTATCTTTCCTTCATAAAGGCAACCATCAGCCATTATACAGCCACCACCTCATAGAATGGGAGAAGATTGGCATCCATGAGAGGGCATGATCCTATAGACCTGAGACCCAACCATCTCTATAACTCCCACACCAATCATTCCATCTCTTAAAAACACAAATCCAAACACTCAATTAGCAGACCAATAACCAAACATACCCCTAGAAGATACCAGTAGCTCATTCTTCATGTTCTATATTGCAACTGAACATTCTGTAGCTCAACTACCTTGATTGTATTGCTAGATTTCTTCACTATGAGGCTAAGAAGTTGCAGTCTTACACTTTCTATAATAGTCTGCAACATAGGTTTCATAGTTTTATGAGAAGTAGGGAAAACTCTCTCATTTCTTTCCTTCCATATGTAATATACTGCATTAGCTAAAACAATTCTTCTAATAACACTCCATATAGCATTAAACATGGCAAAGTAGTCATAACTTGTGTAATTTGATCCCATTCATTTGGAAATTAACAACTTTGATCTTCTTCTTTAAATCTTAGCAGATAACTCACATGAAAAGAAAAGGTTTTTTTTAGTAAAAGGTTTTTCCGGTAAAATATATTACACCAAAAAAACGTTGAAGTACAAAGGATATAGGTGAGGTCCTACATCACAGCTCATTACTAGGCAGTACAAGAAGGCGTCATTTGTGCTTAAACCAAAACAAAATAAGATTGACATGCCAATCTTATGATACAACTACCTCTATGCAAATGCGACCCAACCTATGAAGCAAAAATAAATTGACTCACAATACGAAACCATCAACCATTTTTGCTATTGGCATTTTCATGCTCCACTTCTCAATCATGTGTCCTATGTCATTAAAAATCATATCATCCCTATCAAAGTAGTGAACCTTCAATTCATAAGAAAAAACTATGTTTTTTTAGGAGAGCCCACTTTCCTACCGAACCAAATACCAGTTTTTCTAGGAGTCTTCTTGGGAGGTGTAACACCTCCAAAATCATTCAGCGAAAAGGTAACCTGGGGGCGTTACTTCATAATACGGGAACACAAAGTACTTAGGCAATCAGTAACAGTTTAAAGTAGTCAACGGTTCATGATAGTGTGGGACCAGTGTGGGATAACAGGTACTTAGGCAATCAGTAACAGTTTAAAGTAGTTGTGTCCTAGTAAAACGAGCAATGTAACTCACCCCGAGATTTGCAAAATAGTTATAAAACAAGTTAAAGCAGAGCTATAAACTAAACTTTAGCGAAGTAATGATTCGGGAAATAATCAACAAGAATACAAGCGACAAGTTCCTAAACGCGACCTAATTGATAACTAGTCGCTTTAGACTTATGCAAATGAAGTGAAATGATGTATATAAGTTTTTATAAATGTAACAATCTATTATTTCAAGTCATTTTACGACTCAACACTCTCCATTATTTATTTTTAGGCTTTTACGCGTTTACTTTTAATTTTCATCGTTTAGTTAAATCACGTAAACTAAAAATCATTATTTAACGTAAATGGACACCAAAAAAGTAAAAGTTTACGTCAAGCCAGTGTTATATAACTATTACGAGGATAATTTATAACTTTTTATATTTTATTTTTATGGGTTACGTAAAACGTTTATGTTTCGCAATAAAATATATTTAGGCGTGCATGTAAACACCAAAACCTATTTATACTTCAACAAATACCCACCATTATACCCAATACCCAAAAATTATATAAACTTATACATATAACATTAGCTAGCCGTGTACATGCTCAATCAACTCAACAACATCAAATTTAATCAAGTTAACTTTATTTAACTTTACATTATAAAATGTATTAAGTACAAAAGGGAAAAGTGATACGTACCTAGCTACAAAAATTGTCCAAATTGTTCTCCTAAGCATCATTATTTTCGACTAGGATTAAGCGGAGTACAAAGCATGCTTAAGCTTCCATCAAATCCTTCTTACACAAGACCATACTATCTTACAACCTCAAAATCTCCTACCTAGTAAGAAAAGTCACAAATCCTTGTTTTTGTACCCAACCAAACCGTCCCCTTTGTTATAGAGTTTGATGGTTTTGTAAACTAGTTTTCACAATACTCTTATGCTATAAATAAGACCCATAAAGTAACTAGTTCACATACACTTACCATTTGCAAGAAAATAAAGCACAAACTCTCTCCACAAGCATCATAGCTCACGACTCAAACACTCCACTTAAAACACTTTATAGCTTTGATTTCTAAGGCAATAAAAGTATACAAGGGTTGATATAAATCATATCTAAGGTGTTGCAAGGGTATTGGAAGCTTGGTTGGGTGATTATAAGGGTTGTCCAAGTAAAAGATTAGGGTTTTCTAGTTTGGTTTAGGGTTTTATTAGAAGTATTTTGGGATAAACACTTGTGTTAAGCATGTGTAACATCTTCACTCATTATCCTAAGGTCTTCTATAAACCCTAATCTCTTCAAATTATTCATTTCATATTTTATATAATTGTTATATGGTTAATCATCACCTAGTTATATTTTATACACGTTTATAAAACATATCAAGTTTATATAAACTCAAGAAATATTTTTTCATGGTAAATATGATGTTTAAAACATAAGGACATGATTTATTTAAGGATTTACAAGCAATGGATAATTTATATAATTATTTGTTAAGTTATGGTTAATTATTTATTTATATGGTTTATGTAAGTAAATAATTATGATGGACATTTTTCTTGGACAATTTGGACTCAATATGATGGACATAAACTCAAGGACTAATTTATATACAAGATGTGTTATTACATAAATTAGAGGACTTGTAGCAAATTAGTTAAGTTAAAAACTTATAAAAACAAGTTTATAAAATTTGTATAATAATACCTAAAACCTACTGTTTTAATTCGACAAAATTTATATCTATTTTATGTTTTATTAAAATAGTACATTTTATGACGATTCTAAATATATAAAGAACTCAAAAATCCGAATTATAACGAAGGAGTTATAGAATTTACAAGTTTACGATAAAAAGTATTTTTATAAAAACTACAGCAGTGAGATATTTTACAGATTCTGGAATTATTTTCTTAAACAAGTGTATTTTATGAGGAACTCAAATATATAAGGTACACTAAGAATGGATTTAAAATGGGAAAGTTATGCTTTTTACAAGTTTTATATAAACAGTAACTTTATATAATTTTACTGTTTTTGTACGAAACTTATAAAGTTTATTTGATATTTTTCTGTGAAAGTACAACTCATAAGGAATCCAAAACTATAAAGAACACTAAAAACTGAATTATAACGAATGAGTTATGATTTTTACAAGATTACGATAATTATATATATAAATAGTTTTATATAATTTTACAAAAACAGTAAAAGTTACTGTTCATCAGTAGCTAAAATATCATATATATAATATTTTGATAAATCTTCTTAATACGAAACCGTGAACATAAAAAAAGTATAAAACGGAGTTAAAATAAGAGAAATATTATTTTCTATGCACTATTTCCTGACATGAATAGTGTTGGTTCCTTTTTAATAAAAACCTTACAAATCGATATAACATTACCTATATGATATTGATACATGTTTTTAACTTTATAAATATTATTTTATCAAACAATTAAATTATCTATATAATGTAATTATATAAATAATAAATCAAGTATTTTTAGCAATTAATAAATTGTTAGACAAGTATACTATTTTTACAAATACAAATACATGGACATTATTTTTTTTTAAGTACAAATTTATATTGTTTAATTTATAAATTAAACAAACATGTTTAGGTGGTGATGTAACTATATATAAAATTATATGTCGTGTTAGTTATTCAAAGTACATTGTACTCATACGACCTATATTTAATTAGGTTGCATTGGGACTACATGTGACGATTTTCATATTTGATTTATATATCAAATACATTCACTGAGGTGAGTTCATAGCCCCATTTTTATACGATTCCAATAATTTACAATCTCAGGGTGAGAAACATGCATTGTTTTACATTTGAACGCAAGTACACTTTAAACAAATTATGAGTTTGCCTAAGTAGCTATAACCCACTATGCCCATGAATCATGAACTGTTAATAAATGGACTGTAAGCGCGAATGTTATGAATAGATCTATCTGGGATTGATATCCCCGTTCGTGTGGAGTAGCGCTCACTTGTTTCGGAGGTACCGAAACGACGATGTATACCATGTACGGAAACAATTTGGATGGTACAGTTGACCTCTACACGGGCACATTATTTGCTTAATTTTGCATACATATATGTTGTAGCTTCAGTGTCATGAGCTTAGTGCATTTCGTAATTACTTTTGAGATATTGTATGTGTTACATGTCTTACACTTGGAAATCTTGCGGTACTGCTTTATACATTAACTAAACTTGTGAATTCACGAACTTTATGTTGATGTTTTAAAACATGTTTTTATCAGGTCAATAAGGAAAGAACAGGATAATGGTCGGTCATTCATTTGGGTCACATTATCATAAAGATTTAAGTGCATTACTGATGTGCTGTCGTGTAGGGTCAATTTATTGATTACCAAGTTTTAATATTATATTTAGCCGACTTATCCTAAAACAACACTTTAACGAGAAGTGTACCCGATCAGGTGGAGTTTCGTGGTAAGTAGGGTGTCAAACACTAAGAGCGAGGTCGTTAACCTTATATTCTATCAGTATTTTAATTACTATAATTAAGTTAATTCTAATTACTTGTTAAACCTATGCTAAACCTAGTTCTAATGGCAATGGGGGGTTTTTAACTTGAGAGACTGGCATAGATTTATGGTGACAATAATCAATTCTAAACACAATAAACATGCAAGAAAACAATCAGAAGATAAAAGAGCGGTACAAGCCAAATGATAGAAAACCGTATTAGCCATATTAAATCTGATTAAACGTTGGTTTGTTTATTTAGTGCAATGATTTCTTATCTCGAAGCGGCATATCATTCTTAAGACTTAGGCGGGACATCATCCTAAGACCTAGACACGTTGAATCCTGTCAAAATTAACGTATCCGCATAAAGCATCCTTTTAGTTTAATTATAATCTATCTAGGGATTAAAGCAATGGTGATCTTGTCAAACCCTATGATTGTCCAAATACGTAAGGATACTATCAATAATAGTAGATAAGTATTCCGTGAGGCTTTTAAAAGATTTCACTTTTCTCCAAAGCAAAATCCCTAAAAGACCTTCCCGGGTCGTTTCCCGTCGAGGCGTGAATTTGAGAATCGAGAATCGATTTGTGGGACAATGCTTGAATAATCACAAGTTGAATTGGTTTTCTATTTCTACAATTAAAAATGCAAAAACAAGTAAAAGAAACCCTAAAACGAAAGCAATTTAAGTTAAAACTTAAAACGTTAACGGGAATCTTAAACAAAACGCGACTTTAAACCTAAATTATCAAAATATTAAATCCTAAAATGATTTTTTAATTTTTTATAAATCCTAAGTGACTAAAATGCAAGAACAAATAAAAGAAAACCAAAACGTAAGCAAATAAAGTGAAAAAACGAAGAAAAACAAGAACGGGACCAAATCCCGTTCTTTAAAAAACCAAATTCTAAAATTTTAACCCTACAAAAGCAAATTTAATTTTCCTAAGTCCTAAATGATAAAAGAAATTTTTTTAAAAAAGAATTATATTTTTTTGACTTTTATTTCATTTAATATGAATTAAAAACAGTTTTAATAAGAAAAATTGATTAAAAATCCTAAACTAAATGGGAAAATTATGAAAAATTCAGGAAAACTCCTTTGGGCTATGAGGAATAAAGGAAAAATAAAACGACACCAACTGCTGAACAAATAAGCAGAGAAATAAGCAAATAAGCTTAATAAGCACAAACTGATAAATGAGTATATTAATAAAACAATGCAAAGGTTAATTGAAAAAGTCCCAAGGGCAGATGGTTTGTGTGTGTGTTGTTGAGGCATTGGCTAGCTAAAGGGGAGGTCACAGGTTCGAAACCTGTGGCCACCCTTTTTGAAAAACTATTTTTTTTTATTTCTTTTCGAAAAGTTTAAAGATAAAACAAAAAAAGCATATTTAAAAAAGAATTTTTTTTAGAAACTTAAAAATAAGCTAAGAAAAAGCAGAAAAAGGTTGACAGTTTTGCTAAAACTCACAAATGACTAATAAGCTAAGCTGTATGGATTACTTTGGATGCAATAAGCAAAAGGAAAGACTAACAAGTTAAAACAGACCAAGTACTATACCTAATAAGCACCTAGGATTAGACATAAGCTAATTAGATGAGTAGAAAAGCACTAGAAAGCTTAAAAGGATAGTAGACAATAAAAGGCAGATTCTAAGGAAAATTAACCAACTTTGAGCTAAAATTTAGACAAAATAAGCAAAGGGAAAACTCAAAAAAGTGAAAACAGATTTAGCTTGGACACTAATAAGCACATAAAAGCAAAAATTAAGAAAACAAGAAAAAGATATAAGCTAGATAAAGACCAAAGAAAATGGCAGACTATACTACCATTTTTGGACTTTTGAAGAGTTTTTGACAAATGCAGCCTATGATTTAGGACTCAAAAATGATATTAGCTTTCTAAATATTTAAAGTAGATTGAGATTAGACTAAATTAAACTAAAAGTAATCAAATTTAGGCATAATTAAGTTAAATTCTATCCCTAATCCTGGGCTTTTAAGAACAGTACAAAAATCTAGCATATATGACTGAAATTTTGGCTAAATTGCTTAAAAACTATTCCAAAGTTTAATGACTGAAAACAGATGTGTGTAAATGCATTTGACACTCTCTTTGAACACAAAAACTCTACACTTTAAAAGCACTTTTATGGACCCAAGGATCCAACAGTTAAGGCCTTATTAAGAGCTAGCAGACTTTAGTTTTAGAATAACAAACTTTAAGACTTTAACAAAACTAAATTTAAGCTTCTAAAAACTAACATTAAGACTTAAATAAAGCTAAGGGAAACTGATTTTTGAGACAAAAGACAGACTAGACCCAAATTGACCCATTTTGGCCCTTATGCCAAACACCCCTTTAAGGACAGATTTTGCAATTTTAAACTAAAACAGATTAAGATAAGCATTATACTAAATCAAATAAGCATAATAAAGACAAAATTAACATTTAAAAAGCAGAATAAGCACAAATTAAGCAGAAATAAGCAGTTAAAATAGTAATGACAAAAAATGAGGCTAAAAGAGTAAAAATGAGCATACCTTGCCCTTTGCTCTAAACAAGGGCTTAAATGCTCAAATGAGCTTGTCTACAAGCTCTAGCAGAAGCTAGTACAAACCCATAAGCTCTTCCATTGCCAGCTTATCATCCAAAAGCTTTGGTAGTTTTGAGTGGTGATTTTTTTTTGTTTTTGGTAAATTTTCTTAAGTGCTATAAATGCTTAATGAAAACATATTATGGAAGAACTCTATTTAAGAGATTACAAAGCTTATAAAACATCTAAAACAATGAAACAACAATTAAGATACTCTTAATTTTATAATACTTAAAACTTATTTTCCATTAATCATTGAAAAAGTTACAATACTTGAATTAAAAATACAATAAGTTGTAAAAATACAATAAAAAGATATCCTATTAAAAACTTAAACTTAAAAAATAAAAAACTATTGTCTATTGGGTGAAAAAAACACACATATATAGTCGCAGGAGCCCTTTGAGGTGTGCTTGTTGTGTTTTCTGTGTGAGAGGCATCAAGACTTCATCCTAGCCTTCTATTTTTCTTGGTCACCAAGCCTTTGAATCCAAGCCCTTAATTCCTTGTCTTTGTTCTAATAGCCAATGAAATAACATGGGATTGCCAAGGTATTTTTGGGGTTTTGTGGAGTGGGGTGAGGTGGTGAGAGTGATGGTTTTGTTGGGTAGCAGGGTGCACGTGAAGGGGATGATGAATAGTGTGGGAAGTTTGGCGGGAAAAAGTTTTGGGGTGAACAGGGTAACGGGGTTTATGGTTAGGGACGTGGGGTGTAATTAGGTTTAAGGTGTAGGGGGTAAAGAGTTAACATTTTTTGGGGTAAAGGACTTAGGGTGCAAAGATGTTTAAGGTGTAGGGTGTTAGCCTTAAAATATTGAGTCGAACATGAAGTTCGTTCATTATGTATTTAAGTCTCGGTCAATCAATCAATTAACGTTGTAATAGGAAAGTATCAGGAATTGGGCTCGATAGTTAATCTAATATTGTATATGTTTCGGGTTTAATCCCAAGCAAAACCCGAGCCCGGGTCCTAGTCAAATATCCTGAACGTCACTTAATGTGTCGGGGTATATAAGTAACTTTTCCTCTTTGGAAAAGTTAGTTGTTCATTTCTAAATTAATTCATTTTCCTATATTCTCTCATCTCTCGCTCTCTCTTCTTTCTCTCTCTACAAAAACAACTCATCTCCTCATCTCTTTTCTTGATCTAATTTCGTGTTTAAATATATGAAGTGAAGTGTTACGGGATCCTACAATTGGCATCAGAGCTTCAAGGGTGGATTTGTGTTTGATTCTTGTGGTGATTCCAAAACCATCAGTTTTAGAAAAACCGACTCCTTTTTCAAATTCTCCTGAAATGAGAAGTTTTCAAACGAAACAGTCGGTTAATAAAACTAATGTGTCGGATGGTTTGTTTAAACAAGTCACTTAACAGAATTTGCCTCGCTATAGAAAACAAGCAGAAATACACTCGAATGTGCTTAAACCAGGAATGTATAGAATTGCCACTACCACAACACAAAACAGAGAACCGCAGTTGCCTCATGCTTCTAGGAATACTAATCCTCACGTGTCTAAATCTACAGGAGTAAATCACACTACTAGTGTTAGCAGACCACAACTTAAGTGCTATCAAGTTAAAGATAAGGTCATGCCAAACAATAGTCAAGTGAAGTTTAAAAAGAAGGAAGTAGAAGACCATCATAGGATTTCTAGTATTTCTAAGAAAACAAAGTCTGTAACTGCGTGTAATGACAGTTCAAAATCCAAAACTTTGAATGTAAATGCTGTTTGTGCTGAATGTGGAAAATGTGTGTTTAATTCTAATCATGATGCTTGTGTTTCTAGATACTTGAAAGACGTGAACGCTAGAACTAAGAAGCCTAAGGTAGTGCTATTAGTGCTAGTAAA
Organism: Tanacetum coccineum; assembly: GCA_026074375.1. Lineage (NCBI taxonomy): Eukaryota > Viridiplantae > Streptophyta > Magnoliopsida > Asterales > Asteraceae > Tanacetum > Tanacetum coccineum. Next base: position 18,840 of record BQNB010004147.1, on the reverse strand, counting down.
CCAAGAGAAAAAAACTGAACAAAATTGTTGCTACACCCCATAAGTAAACAGTGGCATAGATACCACATCAGCAATCCAAGAGTTACCTATAAGGAGTTGTATGAGAATACAAATCAGGAATGGAAATGGTGGATAGCTAAGAGATGTCCATCAGGATATAAATGGACACAAAAGCCTCTTAGGACCAAAAAGATATGGATGCCTAAAATCAGGAAAGAGGATGTATCAACAAGTATTAGTCCCACTATAGACATTGTCTCTAGGATTACTAATGTCTTGAAGATATCAAATTCCTTAGGATCCAATTTGTCCAATGTTCCATCGTCCTCTAATTCTCTTGCAGATTGTGCAACTCATCCCGATTCATTATGACTTGGATGCACAAGACATGCCGTGCAATCTCAAGTGGTGTGTAAATTTGTAAGAGAAATTTCTGGGTACTGTTCGTTGGAATTGATCAGTTGTCAATTTCTTTGTTATGGAGATCTGAATCAGGAAATTCATGATCAAACGGGTTATACGTCGAAGGCATTCAATCAATCTTTTCTCGGTGGTCAATTCTGTGATGCGGATTTGGAGGTTGCTTTCAGGAAATCTACTTGTTTTGTAAGAGATCTTCAGGGAAACGATTTACTAATTGGTAATCGTGGATCCGATTTATACAAATATTCTTCACGAAACAACTTCATCAAATCCAATCTATTTCATGGCTAAAAGTTCACCAACTCAAGCATGGTTATGCATCGAAGACTTTCTCATCTTAACTTCGATACTCACCTTACTATCAAAGAAGTTATTGTGACAGGCTTACTAAGTTGACATATTTCAAGGATCAACTTTGTTTGTCTTGTGAAATGAGTAAAGCAAAGGAAGCTATTTAGTCAAAGTTGTTCCAAGTTCCAAAGGAAGGCTGAATTTGCTTCACATGGACTTGTGTGGTCCAATGCGGGTTGCAAGCATAAATGGGAAGAAATATATTCTGGTGATTGTTGATGACTATTCAAGATACACTTGGACTCTTTTTCTACGATCCAAGGATGAAACACCAGAAGTTCTCAAAGACTTTCTCACGATGATTCAACGCAATCTTCAAGCTCAAGTTATTAGTGTCCGTACTGACAGAGGCACAGAGTTCTTGAACAAGACACTCCATGCTTATTTCAAAGAAGAAGGCATTGAACATCAGACTTCCACGTCGAAAGACGGAACCGTACACTTGTTGAGGCTGCTCGAACGATGCTTTCAGCTTCTAAGCTTCCATTATCATTTTGGGCTGAAGCAGTTGCAACCGCATGCTATACTCAGAACAGATCAATCATCATATCGACTCATGGAAAGATGGCGTATCACATCATTAATGACAGGAAACCTTCAATAAAACATCTTCACATCTTTGGTTGCATTTGTTACATAACTAGAGATGGGGAAAATCTGGATAAGATGAAAGAAAAAAGGGATCCATGTGTCATGGTGGGATATTCTACTCAGTCGAAGGGATATCGTGTTTACAACAAGAGAACACGCTTAATAGTTGAGTCCATTCATATTAAGTTTGATGAAATCAAAGAGATGATGTCTGATCACAACAGTTCAGACCTCGCACCACAACGACAAGAGATGTCTGTTGAAAATGTCTCTTCAGGCCTCGTTCCTCAAGGACAAAAGGCGTCAGATTATGACAACTCTGACCCCGTGCCCCCAAGACAAAATGTTGTTCCTACAGCAGAAAAGACAGATTCGTCACAACAAGGGTTAGAATTTCTCTTCAGTCCTTTACTTGAAGAATATTACAATCCAACACACGGTCTCGCTGAGGAAAACAACAATGATCAAGCACCGAATGCATCATTTCAAGAAGCTGAATTTATCAATCCTTTTTGTACACGGTATAAAGAAATTGTTAGCTTCCTCACGCAACATTGATAATACCGATGTGCATTCATTTCAACCACAAAGTCATGATTACCGATGGACCAGAGATCATCCATTAGAACAAGTTCGTGGAAATCTAACCATGCCAGTTCAAACAAGACAACAGCTTGCCACAGATCCTGAAATGTGTATGTTCGCGCTCACGATGAGTATTGTTGAACCGAAGAACATTAAGGAGGCAATGGCTGATTCTGCATGGATCGAAGCAATGCAGGATGAACTTCATCAGTTCGACAGACTAAAAGTCTGGGAACTAGTCGACAAACCATTTGGCAAGATGATTATAAAGCTAAAGTGGTTATGGAAGAACAAGAAGGATGAAGATCAGACTGTAATTCGCAACAAAGCGCGACTTGTAGCTAAAGGTTATGCTCAGGAAGAAGGTGTTGATTTTGAAGAATCATTTGCACCAGTTGCTCGCTTAAAATCATCGATTTTTTCGTTGCCCACGCGCAGCACACAAGTCCTTTGTCCAATCTAATCAGGATGGACGGTAAAAACGGCATTTCTAATGGTCCCAGAAGGAGGAAGGTTTATGTTTGCTCAGCTAGAAGAGGTTTTTGTTGATCCAGATCATCAGAAAAAGTCCTACCTTTCTCAGGAAAAGGCTTTGTATGGATTGAAAGCAAGCTCCAAGAGCCTGGTAACTATGAACTATCAACCTTCCTGATAGTCGCAAAGGCTTACTAAAGGTACAATTGACCTAACTTTATTCAAGATAAAATACGGAGAGGATATTCTACTAGTGCAGATTTACGTTGATGACATAATTTTTGGGTCCACAAACCCTAAACATTCAAAAAGATTTGAAAAGTTAATGCACAGTAGATTTGAAATGTCATTAATGGGGGAGATGAAATTGTTTTAGGACAAAACTAAAACAGATCCACCATTTCCCCGAAAAGGTATTTTTATCAATATCCAAGTACAAGCTTTAAAAATTCTGAAAAAAGCATAATATGGACAATTGTCACTCCATTGGTACATACAATCCATGGCTAACTAAACCCAAACAAGATGTAGATTAGTGGAGAACCCGTAGACGCAATCTGATTATCGTAGTAAGATCGGTCACTCATGTACCTGAACAATCTAGTAACCAACTTAAGTGCAAGCAGTATGCTATTGTGCACGTTATCAAGCACGGCCAACACAAAAGCACCCCAAGGAGGTTAAAAGAATCTTTAAATACCTAAAGGGTACCATTAACATAGGACTCTGGTATCCAAAGGATTCTGGCTTTGAACTAACAGCATTTTCAGACGCTGATCATGCCGGATGCATTGATACTCGGAAAAGCACTTCTGGAGGGATACAGTTTCTTGGTGATAAGCTAGTAAGTTGGATGTCAAAGAAACAAAACTGCACTGCAATGTCTTCAGCAGAGGCAGAGTACGTGGCGTTATCTGCAAGTTGTGCTCAAGTAATGTGGATGAGGACACATCTTCAAGATTATGGCTTCAACTACAACAAAATACCGTTGTATTGCGACTCTCAGTCAGCCATAGCAATATCATGCAACCCCGTACAACATTCGCGAACAAAGCACATCCATACTCGGTATCACTTCATAAAGGAACAGGTTGAAAATGGTATAATTGAATTATATTTTGTCAGAACTGAATACCAATTAGCTGACATGTTTACGAAAGCCCTTCCTGAGGATCGGTTTAAGTATCTTGTCAGAAGGATTGGTATGAGATGTTTGACTCCAGCGGAACTGGAGGTTCTGACAAATGAGTCTGCTTGATATCATCATCAAACATCACCATGTACATATTTTTGAGAAAAGAAAAATACAAAAATATAAAACTTCAAAAAGAAAATACGAAAAACAGAAAATTTACAAAAAGATTCTTCTCGACATGTCTCTTGGAATCGATAACATTTACGTGCTTAGAAATGTCGATTAACATTGACACGGGTGTGTAAATGAAGTTCGAGCGAGAGTTGCAAATAGTTTCAAAACATGTCATTTCTAATTTTCTAGATGGCTTATGTTTGTGCAAATAATCAGTACATAACCCGGACACTTCAAATAAAAGAAGGTTTAGAACTTATCCTCTTCAAAATCTCAACGGAAAATTTAACGTTTCTCGATCTTGAGTTGTTCTTACAAAGACATTCAATAATTTTTAACCTCAAGAACAAGGATAGTGTATCGTAGTCAGTGCGCTTAACCTTACCGTTAGAAGAGAAGTCCTCTAACATCTGGTTTTTCAAAAAGTTGAACATGATTTTTTAAGAAATTCTCGATGACAATTCATAATCTTTCAAAATTGTGTGTTCAACACTCCATCCCTCACAATGTTTTCAAAAGACAACAATTTCTCAATTGGTCCTATTTTTGAGGGGGAGTTTTTGAAAAACAAAGTTTTAATGTTCTTGGATACATCAACAACGACAATTCTTATGTATTCAAAACATTATCAAAATGTTCCAAACCATTCATGTTGACCATATTTTCTCCCACAGATTTTTCAAGACATATTTTAATCATAATGTATTTCAAAAACTAAGTGTTTATTATTTAAAATAAGGGGAGAAAATGTAATTAAAATATGATCTAATTGACTCAATGTGCTGAACAGTAAGAAAAGGTTTTATGGTTTGATCTTATACCCAACAACATCTTAATTTCATGATGATTCTGAAGTCATAAGGTGGTTAGGTTAGGAATCAATCCTATGATCCAACCAGAACCGGAGGATCTACCCAAGGATAATCCAAAGTTAGAAATAGCAGTCCTTAGGTATGATTGGAGATGAATGTATATGGGAATAATGCCGACTAAGATTGAGCTAACACTAGAACAATCACAACAAGGTGTTAGTAATGACGTCCTGGTAAGCATTGAAGGCGTTGAAGAATGAAAAAGAAATGTATGGATAAAGGGTCTAAAGAAAGAAGCCCTCCACACAACTTAAGGCAGAAACCGGGTCAATACATATGCTGTCAGAATCACATGTTGATTGCTGACATTGAAAACGACATCATGGACCCAGTGATGCAATGCACAACCCTTCCCAGCCATTCGGGTTTCTCTCAACAGAAACTTGTCTCATTTGTCACGGAGATACACACGTTATCTATTGACATCTCATTCCGAGATCGTTGATATTGAATAGGTGGCAAACTGCTCCAGCCTCCGAGTACTAAAACCAAAATGCACTAATCGAGTCTAGAGCCAAGAGATCAATCAAAATCTCGTTAGGACACATTCCATTTCAAACACTTGTTGAACATCATCAGGTTCACAAGCTGTTATCAAGAGTCCTACGCAATATCATTGTGATATTTGCCAGAACATTCAGAGTGATACTCTTTAGTATTCACAATGACGAATGGAAATCCTTCCAGTGTCATCATCAAACAGCACTGCGGTAGGTGACTTGCGAGATTCTATATGAATCAAACTTGTGACAACTGGATATCGATTTGGTCCAGTAAATGAATTGACGGTTGATGAATTTTGATAAAAACATGACACTCTCGATGTGTTACAAAAACTCTTTAACGAGTGACACGTCGATTGATTTTCAAATCAATTTTCTCGTTTATCACTAACGTAAACCTGCAGGTCAAACGGTGGTAACGGCAACCTCAATCCCATTCAAATGCTCAATCTACAAAGACAATCTATCTAGAAAGCTCAAGATTTAAAGACAAAGACTTCCGCTAACTCTGATTTAAAGCTTTCAAGATAATGCAAAAGTATGAGCATGTTGGTCAAAGACACAAGATCGCAAGATGGCAAAGACGATAAAGACAATGACAAAGGCTCAAAGTCAAGATCGCAAAGCATGAAGGAACAAGCTTACAACAAACAACGAAGACAAAGACCAAGAACACTCGAGCTTAAACGACAAAAGCAATCTCACTGATCTCATGAAGGAGTGTCATCAATGAACTCACTTCGGGGGAGATTGTTAGCCTCAATTTTATTGAGTCAATAAAGGAAGCTCGTTCCTGTGTTCAAGACCTCACTTCGGGGGAGATTGTTAGCCTCAATTTATTGAGTCGAACAAGGAAGTTCGGTCACTCTATGATGGAGCTTCGGTCTTTAATTAGTTAACGTTGTAATAGGAAAGTATCAGGAATCGGGCTCGATAGATAATCTAATATTGTATATGTTTCGGGTTTAATCCCAAGCAAAACCCGAGCCCGGGTCCTAGTTAAATATCCCGCGCGTCACTTTTAAGTGTCGGGGTATATAAGGAACTTTTCCACTTGGAAAAGTTCATTTCTAAAATAATATCATATCTCTTTTCTCTCTCATTTCTCTCTCCTCTTTCTCTCTCTAAACAACTCACTCTCTTTCTCATTTCTAGTCCGATTTCGTGTTTGATTCTATGAAGTGAAGTGTTACGGGATCCTACATGATCGTTGACCGACTTACAAAGTCTGCCATTTTTATGCCAATGAGGGAAACGGATCCTATGGATAAACTGGGCGTCCACCATCGCTGACAACAAACTGGCTCCGAGGTTCCACCCATCGCCTGATTAAATACCTGGCCCTAAGGACCTGCAGTCACCACGCCAGTGGACTTTGTTCCTGAAGCTGAAGTACCCTGATACATGCACCGGAGAAGAGATACTCCCGGCCGAGGAGCAGCCACTACCTACTGCTTGCAGCCTCACCCACTGCAGATTCACCAGGATATGTTCCTGAGTCTGATCCGGAGGCTGACGATAAGGAATCCCGAAGAGGATCCAACAGACTAACACAGCTGATGGGGAAGATGATTATGATGAGGATGAGGACGAGGACGAGGATGAGGAGGAGGAGCACCCAGCTCCGGCCACTCTTGTCCAACCTGTACACCGTATGAACCGCCAGGATATCTATTCGGGATGAGCCATCCATATCACTTCCTCCCAGGAAAGGTCGAGAGACTTCTTGCCTTAACCACCCACCACCATCACCACTTACTCCACTATCATCTCATTACCACAGATACCCAACACCACCATTCCCATACCATCACCACCACCCAATAGCCTTACTCATATTGAGATTCCCGAGAGTTGTTTACCTCTTCGGAAGAGGGTGCGTTTTGCTTCTCCCACCCCTAGTCGTGAGTCGGAGAATCAGCATCCGGTGCTGCAAGTCAGGATAGGACCTCACCCATACGAGGGACGACCCTTATTCATAGCGAGGGAGGACCTTTATGGATTGTCGATATGGTTGATGTCCCTCCTAGATGTTTGACGTCTAGGGAGTTAGACTATGACATTAGGATAACATGGGATGGTCTGGTAAGAGGAAGTCATGTAGATTGCAACCGACCACCCTAGAGGGAGTCAATCATATGGTATACCGATCCTTGCTACCATTGTTAGGAGGAGACTACCAGCATGAATGGATTATGGAGGGATGCTCATGGATGACCGGTCCTCTACTAAGAGCCCGAGATCAACTTTTTGTATAGGGTAGGCCTGTTCATCGTCGTTAGCATAATATCGAGAGAGAGAGGCTAAGATGGCTCGTGAGGCTTGGGGACTATCCATGGATTCTAGCGACTATGCACGTTCAGATGTTATGTCATTACGTACTACGGTAGTGGCAAGTGCATTGATTTTAGAGTTACAGTCAGCAGATCACAGGAGACAGAGGGTGATTTCAGAGTTATTGACATCAGACCACAAGAGACAGGTTTAGTTGACTAAGACATTGAGGTTGCTGAAAGGACTACAGACACAGATGGTCGAGTTTCAGAGGCAGAGGGGCATGGACCCGCAAAAGGTCCGTCACAGCCTGATGCACCAAGAGAGGCTGGTAGCAGTTCCTAGATTTGGTATCTGTAGGCTAGGTTATGCAGCCTGTTAATAATTATGGGTATTCCCAGCTAGCAGACTGATAGATCATTTTTTTTGTTAGCTACCCAGTAATAGGTCTTTTGTTCAGGTATTATCTACCTTGTACAACATACTAAGAGTTACGGGTATATCCCGGCTAGTAGCTTAGGTTGTTTCTTTTGTCCTTGTAACCTAAGTGTAGTATATTCATTCTTGTATCTGAACCGAACATGTATGTTTTTCCAAGTTATATATGAAATGGACGGATTATGTTATCTATGAAATCGAATTTATATTAAATGAATGTCGATTTGGTTATACTATGGTTAATTTCAATAACAGTTGTACATTTCACTGTGTGATGTGATCTCGTTTTTATTTAATGTGTATATGTTATGTCATAGTTATGATTTTATGAAATCTAACGGGTATTATGTTTTCTTGTGATTTAAAGAAAATGGCACCAAAGAGAAAGACCACGAGGTTAAACCCAGATGCAACACCAACACCAGTCACAGACACTCATACCACTACATCTGTCACCAATGCCCAAATTCAGGCAATGATTAACGAAGGCCGTTTACTGCAGCATGGTCAGCACGTGATGCAACAGAAATGGCGAAAGATAGCCATACTTCAAGGAACGGGTGTCAAAGGCTGTGCAGTTGCTTTTTCGTGAATGCACCTACCCGGACTTCCTAAAATGCCAACCATTGAACTTCAAGGGTACTGAGGGAGTCGTCAGACTTACTCAGTGGTTTGAAAAGATGGAATCTGTTTACAGCATAAGCAACTGTACAGTAGCATGCCAGGTTAAATTTGCTATGTGTACCCTGCAAGGAAATGCTCTTACATGGTGGAACTCCCATGTTAAGACCACTACTCCTGAAGCTGCCCATGCAATGCCATGGAGGACACTGAAAAAGATGATGACAGACAAATACTGCCCAAGGGGCGAAATTAAGAAACTAGAGTTTGAAATGTGGAATTTGAAGGTGAAGGGTAACGATGTGGTAACCTATAGCCAACGTTTCCAAGAACTGGCACTAATGTGCGATCGGATGTTTCCGGAAGAAATAGACCAAGTTGAGAAATATGTCGGTGGCTTGCCCGACACGATCCATGGCAGTGTGATGGCAACTAAGCCAAAAACTATGCAGGATGCCATTGAGTTCGCCACTGAACTCATGGATAAGAAGATCAACACTTGGGCTGAACGTCAGGCTGACAACAAAAGAAAGTCTGATGACACCGCCAGGAACAACCAAACAAGAGCTTATGCCGTAGGAAATGGTGACAGGAGACCATACGGAGGGCCTAAACCTCTGTGTTCCAAATGTAACTATCACCATGAGGGTCCTTGTGCTCCCAAATGCCACAAGTGCAACCGATTTGGTCATGTATCTCGTGACTGCAGGAGTCCCCCAAATGTCAACACTGGGGCTAAATCACAAGGGCTTTGTTTTGAATGTGGTGCTCAAGGGCATTTCAAGAAGGATTGCCCAAAATTGAAGAACAACAACAACCAGGGTAATCAGGCTGGAAATGCCAAGGCTCAGGCAAAGGTGTATGCCGTGGGCAATGCAGGGGCAAACCCAGACAACAATGTCGTCACGGGTACGTTTCTCCTAAACAACCCGAAATTTTTTAAAAAAAGCATCTATATTATTTGATACCGGAGCCGAAAGGAAGTATTGATTATCTACTGCATTTAAGCTCTCAAGATGTGATCACTCCTACTCATTAGATCATGATTAACATAGTCGAACTAGCCGCGGGCGAATAGTATAAGGTTAAACACTATTATCTGTGGTTGTACGTTAAACTCATAAATCACCTTTCACATTAGACCTCAATGCCGTAAACTAGGTAGTTTTGACGTGATAATTGGTATGGATTGGTTGGCAAAGTACCATGCCGTTATTGTCTGTGCAGAAAAGATCGTTCGTATTCCTTTTGGAAATAAATATTAATCGTTCATAGGGGAGATGGAATGCAGCAATAAACACGGGACCCGATTAAACATCATCTCGTGTACTAAGGCTCAAGAGTATTTAACGAAGGGATGTCACGTATTCTTAGCAAATATCACCGCAACCAAAGACGAAGACAAGTCAAAGGAGAAACGACTTGAAGATGTGCCAGTTGTTCAAGAATTTCCTGAAGTCTTTCCTGAGGACTTGCCGGGTATACCACCCACTCGACAAGTAGAGTTTCGAATCGATTTGGTACCAGGTGCTACACCTGTAGCACAGGCACCATATAGATTAGCACCGTCCGAAATGAAGAAACTAGCAGAGCAACTACAGGAACTTACGGATAAAGGCATCATAAGACCAAATTCCTCACCCTGGGGAGCTCCGGTTCTGTTTGTAAAGAAGAAAGATGGGTCTTTCCGGATGTGCATCGATTACAGGGAATTGAACAAACTAACAGTGAAGAACCGCTACCCACTCCCAAGGATCGATGACCTATTCGACCAGCTGCAAGGGTCGAGTATTTATTCAAAGATCGATCTAAGGTCAGGGTATCACCAGTTGAGGGTTCGAGAAGAAGACATTCCCAAGACTGCATTCAGGACTCGATACGGTCACTATGAATTCCAAGTCATGTCTTTTGGTTTGACTAATGCACCGGCCGTGTTCATGGACCTTATGAACCGGGTGTGTAAACCGTATCTGGACAAGTTTGTAATTGTCTTCATCGATGACATTTTGATCTACTCCAAAAGTAAGAAGGAACATGAAGAACACCTTAGGCAGATCTTGAAATTGCTTAAGAAGGAAGAATTGTACGCCAAGTTCTCCAAGTGTGAATTCTAGATCTCCAGGGTACAATTCCTCGGTCACGTGATTGACTGTCGAGGTATTCACGTTGACCCTGCCAAGATTGAATCTATCAAAGATTGGGCGTCTCCTAAAACACCAACGGAGATTCGCCAATTTTTGGGCCTTGCCGGCTATTATAGAAGATTCATCGAAGGGTTTTCAAAGATCGCCAAGACAATGACCAAACTAACCCAGAAAGGTGTCAAGTTTGATTGGGGCGATAAACAAGAAGCAGCTTTTCAACTGTTGAAACAGAAGTTGTGCAGTGCACCAATCCTGGCCTTACCTGAGGGAAGCGAAGATTTATCGCATAATGTCGATGCTTCAAAAAAGGGAATGGGCGTTTGTGTTTTGATGCAAAGAGAAAATGTGATTTCTTATCATCACGCCAGATAAAATTCATGAAAAGAACTATACGACTCATGATTTAGAACTTGGGGCAGTAGTGTTCGCTCTAAAAATTTAGAGGCACTATCTGTACGGAACCAAGTGCACGGTGTTCACTGATCACAAAAGTTTACAACACATTCTTGATCAGAAGGAATTAAATATGAGGCAACGTCACTGGTTAGAGTTGCTGAGTGATTACGATTGCGAAATTCGTTATCACCCAGGGAAGGCGAATGTTGTTGCTGATGCTCTGGCTGTGAAGGTAACGAGAACCACTAAGGGTTCGGGCTTATGATATGAATATGGCTTGGATCTTCCTAAACAAATCTTGAGAGCTCAGACTGAAGCACGAAAGCCGGAGAACATCAAGAAGGAGGATGTTGGAGGTATATTGGTTGAGAATTCAAAAGATCCGGAGAAACTTAGAACGGAAAAGTTGGAACCACGTACGGATGGAACTATGTGCTTAAATGGCAGGAGTTGGTTACCATGTTATGGCGACTTAAGGACCTGAGATCCGATGCACGAGTCCCACAAAATCTAAATACTCTATTCATCTGGGTTCTGACAAGATGTACCAAGATATGAAGAAACTATATTGGTGGCCCAATATGAAAGCTAACATCGCCACCTATGTTAGCAAGTGTTTGACCTGTGCTAAGGTCAAGGCCGAACATCAGAGACCATCGGGTTTGTTAGTGCAACCCGAGATACCTCAATGGAAGTGGGACAACATCACGATGGATTTTGTCACGAAGCTTCCTAAGTCATCACAAGGTTATGACACTATTTGGGTGATCGTTGACCGACTTACAAAGTCTGCCATTTTTATGCCATGAGGGAAACAATCCTATGGTGATAAACAGGCAAGAAATGTACCTAAATGAGGTAGTCACGAACATGAATACTGTTTCAATTATCGTGATCGTGGCCCTTGGTTCACATCAAATTTCTGGAGGTCACTTCAGAAGGCTTTGGGTACAAGTTTGGATATGAGTACTGCATATCATCCGCAAACCGACGGACAAAGCGAGAGAACTATCCAAACTCTCTAGGATATGCTACGTGCTTGCGTAATCGACTTTGGAAATGGTTGGGTTAAACATTTGCCATTAGTCGACTTTTCATACAATAACAGTTATCATGCTAGCATTAAGGCTGCACCGTTTGAAGCACTTTATGGTCGAAAGTGTCGTTCACCCGTGTGTTGGGCCGAGGTTGGACAAGTTCAACTCACTGGTCCAGAATTAGTGCAAGAAACAACGGAGAGGATCATCCAGATCAAACAAAGGATTCAAACCGCTCGCGATCGACAAAAGAGCTACGCCGATTTAAAGCGTAAACCGATGGAGTTTCAAGTTGGAGATAAAGTTATGCTAAAGGTTTCGCCTTGGAAAGGGGTCGTACGTTTTGGCAAACGGGGAAGTTAAACCCCAGATATGTCGGACCTTTTCAAAGTATTCAAAAAAGGTGGAGCCCATTGCTTACAAAGCTTGAGCTTCTCAAGAGCTAGCAGGTCCACAATACGTTTCATGAATCCAACTTGAAAAAAGTTTATTCACGATCCATTAGGTCGTTCCGTTGGAAGTACGGCAAGTAGAAATGACAAGCTTCATTTTGTTGAAGAGCCTGTGGAAGTCATGGATCGCGAAGTCAAACAATTGAGGCAAAGCCGTGTCCCAATTGTCAAGGTTCGATGGAACTCTAGGCGGGGTCCTGAGTTTACATGGGAACGTGAAGATCAATTCAGGAAGAAATATCCACACCTCTTCACCAAGACTGCACCGTCGTCAAGTGCCGTGTGATAAGCCTTGAGGACAAGGCTCCCAATAACGGGAAGACTATAACACCTCGAGTTTTGGACATAGAACGACATTAATTAATCCACGTAAGTATTTTTAGGGTTTTACGCGTTTGCTTTTAAATCATAATCGTTAAGCTAAATCGCGTAAACTGAAAATGATCATACAATGTAAACGGGCATTAAACAATTAAATGTTTACATCAAACAAGTGTTATATGATTATTTAGAGGATAATTATTAACATTGCACATTTTATTTTTATTGGTTACGTTAAGTGTTTACGTTTCGCGATAAAGTACGTTTAAGCCTTCCCGGAAGCACGTTAACTTATCTACGCTTCATCAAATACCAAAAATTTGTACTCAATACTTAAAGTTTATTTAAAACTTCAAGTATTTATCACTTTATACATATTCATTATGAAGGAATTCAAATCATAACTTACAATGTACAAGTTATACATTTTTCTAAGTCTATACTACATTATACTATAATGCAAGTATACATTATATAAAAGACCAAAAACATATCCTAACATATACACATGCATAATTTCGTGTATTATGACTAGGAAAGCAAGATAGGACCAAGGAACCTTCACAAATATCTTCATACATGCATCTTGCATCAACTTGATCTCATGACTAGCTTTTCTTATCCAAAGTAAGCTTCCACCTTCTTTCCTAGTCCTTCCACCTTGCATACTTCCACTAGACATCAAATATCTTCATAATATCTCCTAAACACTATAAATAGCACATGCATTCACTCTTTCTTTCATAAACACTTAACCAAAAATCACAAAACTCTTTCTCCCTTCTCTCTCAAACTCACGGCTCAAAACCCTTAGCAAACACAATCCATAGTTTTTTGAATTTCTTTTTCACCATAAAATAGTGTTTACATATCATACTTAAGGTATTCTAAGAAGAATTGAAGGGTTGGTTAAGCTTTGAAAGAGTTTTAACAAGATATTGCAAGATTAGGGTTTTTGGTAAAAATTAGGGTTTCATCCTAATTTTTCAAGCCAAGAGGTTTAATCACAAGGGTGTGATTGTTATTTTTATCTCTACTCATCCATACAAGGTTATATCAAAAGCTTAATCTATTCATATTTAAGATTTTATGTGTTCATATACTTTATTTAGCTAAATCACCATTTAGGGTACTTTTGAATATGTAAAATGAATATTTACTTATGATCATTGTTTTGTGAACTAAATTTTCCATGCCAATCAATGGCTGCTAATATGATGTTAAAAGGATGTATAAGTGTTTTGAAACATGAGCTTAATGATAAACATATATATTAACAAATTAGGTTTCTAAAAAGTCCTAAAACCAAGTTTAAAAAAACACAATTTGGAAAAAAATATCTTAGAGGCTGTTGAAAATCGAAATTTTACATATATGTTTTAATGATTTTTTTATAAAACTACATGTTCACAAGGATCGGAGGGTCATAAAAAAACTCGAAAACCGAATTAATAACGAAGAATATACGCTAATTACCAGTTTACGATAGTTTAAATACTTTTTATAAAAAACAAATTTTATAAAAAGTACTATTCACCACTAGAACTTATAATATTATAAACATCTCCATAATATATAAAACTTTCAATTACGAAAAGAAAGACGTGCTCGAAAAGGAAGTCACTAAAAACGGAGCTATACGAATAAGATTACGACAAAAACGAGTTATTACGTTAATTAAAAGTATAAAAAAAATTTATAGCTGTAGTGAACCAGTAAAACACTATCATCATAGAATCTCAAAAACCTAAAATGATGATTTTAATGATCAATCCTTCTTAATACGAAAGCTAGGCGTAAAAACCAAGAAACGGCTTAAAAACGACTAAGTTATGTCATTTTACTAAAGGCGTATTATAAACGTTTTACTTTAGAATTACGATAGCAGCTTAAACAATATAGATGGAGATATAGCTAATATAAGAATATATATTTATTGTTATCGGAGTGCTATATTACAAGTGAATTTCATAATGAGGCTACTTCGGATGGCGTATTACGAGTAGTTGGATTACGATTAAAAGTTTCCTAACACTCCTCGTACGTCAGTCAAATGACCTCTTAAATTATGATAGCCCCCGAACGAAGTACAAGAAACTATATAGGATTATATACATTGTTGTTAGACAACGCTACTTGGAATACTATTCGACCTATATTAACGAGGTTGCATACGAGCGTTAGCGAGCGCGTTTTTACTTGGGGATAATATTTTTATGTTATCAGGTTTACTCACTCAAGGGTGAGTTCAATAGCCCATGTATTACAATTATAAATTACAAGTTTTTTATGGGTTGTAGAAACATATCATGTTTTTACAAATTAGGAACGCAAGTGTACATTTTATATCCATGATTTACGTTTTTTGCCTAAGTAGCGATAACCCCACTATGGCCCATGAATCATGAAACTGTCCAATTACTGGAATGTGAGCGGGCGAATGATTATAGATAATTCTATTTGGGAATTGACCCAACAGTCCCCTTCGGGTGACTAGCTATCATCTGAAACGAAACGTATACTCATGCGATACTGAATGTTACGGGTTGAGACATCTCACGAGCAGTGTAGCATTATTATATATTGTATTCAATTATGTCGAGCTTCGTTGTCATAGCTTAGGTAAACTAATTGCATTTTGTGATGTCCTAGGCATCTGTTGCATATCAAGGGCAAAGTCTTTTGCGGTCCTGCATTACATTACATAAACCTATTGACATCTACCAACTTATGTTGACGTTTTTAAATGCAATGTTTTTTCAATTCAATAGCACGAGGTGCGAAGATACATTTGTGATTTATATTATGAAGTCATGCATTTAAGAGATATAAGTCGGCATTTTACATTTGTCTATCTGTTATGCTGGAAATCTTTATAAAAATAACAAGTAAAACATTAAAGCTTCGGGCTTTTGTAACACATACTTTATTAAATCCAATGTATCAGTTTTAAACGACTTTTTGGTCGTTCTTATATTATCTTGTGTTGTTGATCTGAGAAGTAACACGCCCCGGACCCTTATTCCGCTGCGACCCAAATTTGGGGGTGTTACAACTACACTTCATAACTTTACTTAGCTTCACAACTTCACTACACTTCACCTAGACACTACCACAATCACACTAATCTAACACTACTTACTATGATCACCACGATCTAGCTATACTTTCAATGATCACCACAATCTACCTATTACACACAACTACAATACACACATTCACAATATACACAAATGATTTATAAGATATGATACAACTTCACAATAACAAAAATAAAACTACAATACTTCTTGACTTGATGATAAGAAGTATTCTTCTCTTGCACTTAAGGAATTAAGCTTGAATCACTTGGAAATAAAAGCTTAAGATTAAATGATCAAAGGAATAGTAGATATGATTGGTCTGATTTTAGATAAAAAGAAGATAGCAAAAAGGTGAGAAAATCAGTGGGGAATAGTCCAGTATTTATAGGCAAAGCTAGGGAGATTTTTGTCTGGCCGGCCCCTTATCAATAAGGGGGCCGCCCAGGCCAAGACGCTCCATTTTTTGTCTTTTCAGGGGTAGGTTTTTTCTGGAACATTTCTAGCCGTTTTTAGGTAGAAAATTTGAATTCAAAATTTTTATTTTAAATAAAACATTTCTTTTAAATGTAGAAAATGTTTTGTAAAAGTTATAAAAATGTTTGTAACATTTTATTAAAAAATATGAGGTTGAATAAAAATTTCTTTGATCAAAAATTCATTTAAAAGCATTTATTTATTCATACCTTTAAGTGATTAAATTTTTAAAATGAAAATTTACTACTAATTACTTATTTACGTTTAATTTTACATTGAGAGTTTTTACATTTTGTGATTGTCTAAACGTAGTGAGATCGAAAAATATCAATAACGTTTTTAGGCATTATTTCTATCAACAATCTCTGTTTTCACATATTAAAAACCCAAAAATATTTTTCATAATCCTAATTTGTTTTGCAAAGCTTATTTTTTCTTATTTTGCTTAAGGACACATCACCCGCAAACCTTAGTGGGAGGGAGGGGGGGGGGGAGGGGGGGGGGGGGGGGGGGGGGGGGGGGGGGAGGGGGGGATCTTGCGCCTTTTGCATTTATTTGTTACAAAAACCAAAAATATTTTCGAAAATTTCACACCCAATAATTTTTTTTAAAATAAAAACTATCAAAATTTAAAAATATATATATGAAAAAAATATGTCTTGTCATGTAGGAACCTTGTTTCTAAATTTATTTTCTTAGATTTGCTTGAGGGCAAGCAAAGTTTTAAGTGGGGTGATTTGATAACGCTCAAATTATATATGTTTTTATATGCGTTATCAATGATTTAATATATATAAATTGGTTAATTATAAGAACTTTTGGTATAGAATAAAGTATATTTGCTATTGTAGGTTCTTGGAACGTATCGTGGAAGAAAACAGAAGAAAACACAAAGATTTGAAGCTTAAACGAAGAAATAACTGAAGATAAAGATCTACCGACACCTGTCCACTGTTTTGGCAATAACTTGAGCATAAGTACTCCGTTTGACGCGATTCTGGCGGCCACGCGTCCGGGAAAGAATTCTCCACAACTTTGGTTATTGGTCCAAGAACTAAAAAGGCATCAAAACCGCCGCACAAATAAAATTGTGCAGCGCACTTTTCACAAAATCCCAAGTACGGTGCACAAATAAAAATATGCGCCGCACTTTCAGTCTGCATCATTAAAAACGTGAATTCAGCCTAAAAAACGTCCACATACAACCTTTGCTTGGTCCCCAAGCAAAATCTACCCTATAAATACCCCCCAAAACTCTAGGGAATTTCATATCTTCAAACATATTACACACACACTCTCTAAATCGGTTGGATAGAAGGAAGGAATGGTGAGGGTCTTAGGGTCCGATGATCCAAACACCCCTTTTGATCCACCATATCACCACTACCTCTATAGCCACAAATTTACAGAGTTCCACAACCATTTATAGACCTCCGTTCATCACTATTACATAACCTAAACTCATCACTCGAAGGATTCACACCAAATCCTTCCGAGTCACCACCATAAACCTCGTTCCCAAACACTCCATTTGGTGACACGTTGCGGATTCCCTAAAGAGACGTGATATATCCTCGGGTTGATTCAGTAGCATAGGTTGTTGGTTGATCATGGATACTTGGGTTGTTGGATTAGAGATTATTTTGGTTGGAATATTGGTTTTGGTACTTTATAGTCGAATTACTCACATAAACGGATTTGGTACATTTCTTTACTAATAATATTGATATGCTGCTGAGTTTATTTATGTTTGTTATGTTAGTTATTGGTTTGGTCAAGATATGATTGTGTATTGTTACTTGGACGATATGTGCATAACTTGTGAATATGAATGCTTATGAATTCGATAATGTTTTACTTGGATCATTATTTATCTTTTGATTTGTAATTGCAATAGATATAGGTCGAAAGGCTCTTTTGTCTTGATGAATTTCGCGTTGTCTGTCTATAACAATATGATGCTAATCTTGTGAGAATCGATTAGTAAATCTATAAATAACCTAAGTAGAATAATGTTTAAGACCCTTCCTTATGTTGACTGACCGGGTTGGGAGGAATTCATATGTATGGATATTTGATATAAACCATTCTTCATGCGCTCGTGATGATGTAGTATATATTCCAAAAGGATTCTATATTATCATTGATAGATATGTTTATTATGGTAATTACCCGTTATTCATGACTTGCATGATTTGTTTATATAAAGTTTGCAAATATATTTTTTATGCTCGGTATCTTGCTTGCTTTATACACACGTTTTGGCTTTATGATCCGTGACAATCATTTAGTCTTGTTACTTGATAAACAATCTGTGAATTGCTATATATCCCGTGGAACGACCTGGATTTACCTAATACTATATTACACTCGAATAGGGTATACTTGTTGTAACACCCCCAAAATCAGGTCGCAGCGGAAAGGTAACAATGGGGTGCTACGTCAAAGTACAAAAATCAAGATATAGAAAACGACCTTAAATGGACGTTAAA